>JADWQK010001196.1:0-38285 GCA_017933935.1 Sesamia nonagrioides | reverse complement strand
TCTCTGCTCGATTTCGTTTATTTTTTCGTTTCCCTTTTACGTAAATTAAATAATGTTTATAAATTACACGAATGCTTTGTTTCTTAAAAACCACCTATTTTATATTGTTATGTTGCTAGCCATTTTTTCTTCCAAATATTAGTACGGCTGTAGCTTTTTTCTATTGTGTGCATTTTTTCTATTTTTTTTTTTATATGTTTTAATTTACTTGTGTTGTTTTTAAAATATTCAACTATTTTGGTTGATTCCACTGGTCCGCGAAGTTTCAATACATTATCGACATGTGTTCGTCCTTCACATTACCACTTGCAACAAACGCCAATTTCTTTTCTCTGCTCCGTTTTGTTTATTATTTCGTTTCACTTATACGTAGATGAAGTTAATGTTTATAAATTACACGACTGCTTTGGTTTTTAAAAACCCCCTATTTTATATTGTTATGTTGCAAGCCATTTTTTTTTTTTTTTTTTACTTTTTCAGCGACGACGCATTAGTGAAATTAAAAGCAAAATTAAAAATTTGTAAGTGTTACAAAATGTGTTCTAAGTGTATTAGTGTTATACCCTGCTGTTTATTGAATATTAAACCTGGTAAGTCAGTATTTATAATTTCTGTAATTTGTCTTTCCCATCAGTGAGTGCGTATTAAACTTGCTGTTTGTTGTATGCTAAATCTAGTAAGTGAATATTTTTTATAACTACAGCTATTTGTGTGTTTCATCAGTGAGTGGGTATTAAACCTGCTATTTGAAGCATGCTAAATCAGACAATTCGATATGTTCAATGACTGTTTTTATTCTTGGAATTTTTTGTGAGTTGTTGTAAAGTGCGTGACTACGTGTGCGGGTATTAAACCCGCTGTTTCATGCATGCTAATTCTGGTAAGTAAACTTTTTACCAGTGATAAATGCGGAAATTCTCTTTAAATATTTATGTTTGTATTTATCATTTTTATCTGTTAATTCTTTATGTCACCGCGTACGGCTGTAGCTTATTTCTATTTTGTGCCTTTTAGATAAAATATAAGAAATGCGTAAACTATAAGAAATGTATTTATTAACTTTTACAACACGTCACCAGATACAGAACAAAACGCCATGACAGTTAGAGAGAGTAAGCTATATCTCTGTTTCACTCACACCTAGACCATATTACATTGCACATTATTTACTTTTCATAACACCCCCACTCAATGTAATAATCTTGATACTTAACTACTATTAACTTGAACTAAATTATCTACTGAGAAATTTATTATGCAACTACTAAAACAATAGGTATTCTAATAAACATTCTATGCAGTTGAGTTACTTTAAACCACACATATTTACAAATTTTAACAATGTATTATTTTTCAAAGGTTTGGTCAACATGTCAGCAATTTGCTCCTCAGTTTTCACATATTTAATACATACTTTTTGTTTCTCAATAAGTTCCCTAATAAAATGATATTTAATATCTATGTGTTTTAATCTCTTAACAGTGTTGGTATTAGCAATAGCCATGGCAGACTGATTATCACAGAATAAGATAGCTGGAGTTACATTTTCTATATTAAAATCACACAATATATTGCTCAGCCAACATGCCTCAGCTCCTGCCATACTCATTGCTACATATTCGGCCTCGGTGGAAGAAATACTAACTGTGCTTTGCTTCTTTGAGCACCAAGAAATTAGGCAGTTTGCATACTTAAAACAGTAACCTGTGGTGGATTTCCTATCTGTCAGGTCTCCTCCCCAATCAGCATCACAAAATCCCACCAACTCATCATTATTACAATTATAAATCAATTTATAGTCTAATGTGTGTTTGATGTATCGCAGAACTCTTTTCAAAGCTACTAATAACATGCTACTAGCCCTATCTTGATATCTACTTAAGATTGATATTGTAGCACAAATGTCTGGTCTGGTACCACAAGCTGCATACATCAAACATCCAATTATTTGTCTACATACATTTTCAGTTTCAGTTGAACACTTATTATTCTCTAGTTCTTTTACATTAAAATTCTGGTCCATAGGTGTGCTAATTTGTTTACATTCATACATATTGAATCTTCTGAGAACATTTTCCAAATAATTTCTTTGACTTAATACTGTAACATGAGTTTCTAAATTTTGCTTTACATTAATTCCTAAAAAATCAGAGACCAGACCCAAATCTTTCATCTTAAATTCCTTTTTTAATATTGACTTTAAATGTGACACAGAATCTTCATTACTACCAAAAATCAATAAGTCATCAACATATATAAGTAAATAAATCTTTTCAGTTTTATTACATTTAGAATACAAACAAGGATCACATTCAGATCTTTTAAAATCTTCTCTAATTAGCACAAAGTTGAACTTATCGTTCCAATACTTTGGTGACTTCTTTAAGCCATACAAGGCTTTATTGAGCTTTACAATGCAATTATTATTTTCATAGGCTCCATCAGGTAACCTGATGACACTTTCATTTATTTCCCCGTATAGAAATGCTCCCGTCACATCCATTTGATATACAGGTAACTTGAATTTTGTTGCAATAGCTATAAACAGTCTAAAAGTAGCCAACTTAGCCACAGGGGCATATATTTCACTATAACTCAATACATTTTCCTGCTCAAAGCCTCGTGCTACCAACCTAGCTTTATACTGAATATCATTGTTGTTTTGTTTTATTTTAAATACCCATTTAGTACTAATTGCTTTCTGATTACCTGGTAGATCACTCACTGTCCATGTATTATTTTCTTTTAATGTCTGTAGTTCCCTCTGGATGGCTTTCTTCCACTCAGATGCCTCTGGACTCCTCATAGCCTCCTCATGTGATTTAGGCTCACAATCTTCTACCAAAACATTATTACAACGAAAGAATTGAGTTTGCTTTCTGACACGCTTGTTTTCATGGTTTATGGGTGGATTTTCAGAATTTTCACCTTCACTACTATCACTTGGTTCATATAAGCTGCCCTCAGAATCACTCTGTAAGGTATTCACTGTATTATCATCTTCTTCAACAACTTGCGCTCGATCTTCAGCATCGTCCTTCCCAACATTATCCAGATTGAACTCCTCCACTTGGTTGTATACACATGGCACCGTTGTCGACTCTGGTTCTTGTTCTTTATTTTCCTTAACAAAAATAATATCCCTTTTTGTTTCTACAGTGTTTATATGTGGAAAAAATATTCTGAATCCTTTAGTTGTCTCTCCATAACCAACTAAAATACCTTCTTCACCTTTAGGGTCCCACTTACGCCTCTTTTCTTTCGGTATATGGACATATACTGGAGTACCAAACACTTTAAGGTTGTTGATATCAAATGTTTTGTTTGACCATAATTCATATGGAGTTTTTCCATCAACTGAGCTTTTTCCAGTTCTATTAATTACATAAGCTGCTGTATTTATAGCCTCTGCCCACAGATTGGTAGGTAAATTTTTCGCAAATAACATTGATCGGGCCGCTTCTACTAAAATTCGATTTTCTCGTTCGGCTCGACCATTTTGTTCCAGAGTAAAAGTCACTGAAGTTTGATGTACTATTCCTCTTGCCTGAAACATTTCTCGTACCTCGTTGTTTACGAATTCAGTTCCGTTATCAGTACGAAAAATCTTGATTCGGTTTCCAGTCTCATTTTCAGCCCGTGCAATAAAATTTCTAATACACAGTTTAATTTCATGTTTTCCTTTAACAAAACACACTTCCCTGTATTTTGAAAAATCATCCTTGAACACGACGAAATACCTCGAACCCCCAATAGAACTCTGTTCCATCGGTCCGCATGTATCTGCATGAATTATTTCACATGTCCTGGAGCTAACATTTTCACTTCTAGGGTAAGGCAGACGGTGAATTTTACCCTTCATGCGACTTTCGCAAGTCGCCGAGTCGAACAATTGAGTATTAATATCAACTTTATTGTTCTTCAACACTTCTTTCACATAAGTTATGTTTTGATGCGCCATTTTTTCATGCCATTCGTGCAAAACTGAACGCTTTATTTCTGCAACGTTGGCGTCGGACGTATTATGATAACGAAAGTTCAAATAATACATGCTCCCATTACGTTCAGCAACTGCCATCACCATATTTTCTTTAAAAAACTTACATTCATTTTCACCTGTCACAATAACATAACCTTTACTTGTTGCGCGGTTCACAGAGAACAAATTGGTTGACAGTTCAGGAACATGTAGTACATTGTCTATGGTAGTGTCGATCCATTCATTTCCGTTCCATACTTGAACTGCCACCTGTCCGCTTCCCTTGACACTAATTTGCGTTCCGTTTCCCACAATTACTGATTTACCTTTTACGGAACAATATGAATTAAATAATTCGTAATCACAACACATATGTTCGCTTGCACCTGAGTCCACCAGCCATTTTGTTTTAATAAAATATGCACTAGATTCACATATTTTGTCCATGACCACGAATGCATTACCTTTTTTGTCATTTCTAAAACGGCACTGACTTTTTAAATGTCCTGGCTTATTACAATAATAACACCTCACTTCCACATGATGATCCTTGGAATTACGAGAGTCATCAGTCTTGTTAAATCGGCACTCACTTATATAATGTCCTGGTTTATTACATTTAAAACACTTGACAGTTTTCCTGTTTGTTTTTTTAGCTACAAACGCTGCCGATGATTGCGAGCTTCCGCTTTTTCTTTAATTCTCTCTTCTTCTATTAACAACCTAGCGACTAGATTATCATAGGTTTGCTTATCGTCTGGAGCGGATTCCCATGCCGAGACAAAATGCTTATAATCTTCTGGTAACGACATCAAAATCTTAGTTATTACAAACTTCTCGGATATTGCTTCGCCGAGCTGTTTCAAGTGGTTTTGCATCTCCTGTATCTTCGATAAAAATACGGACATATCTGAATTTTCATCGTATTTGAATTGAAAGAAACGTTGTTGTATTATGTGAATGCTTGTTTCAGACTTCTGTTCATAGACACTCTGTAATTTCTGCCACATACTAGCTGAGGTCTCACACGAAATGATATGTAACATGACTTCTTCCGACATTCTTGTGACTAATAACGTTTGAGCTTTCGCATCCTGGGCCTCCCAACGATTTCGTTGTACTTCATCCTCAGGTTTAACTGAAGTTCCATCCGCTATATTGTAGACACCTTGACCCCGCAGTAATACGGACGTTTGAAATTTCCATATGTTCCAATTTCTGGCACCTTCCAGTTTTATAGTAAAATGATTGTTCTGTACGGACTCCATTTTCTTCCCTCCTGTAGACTTTCCTGCCTTGTTGAACTTTTTCGAACAAGTAATTTCCTTCCCGACTTAACCTCAAAATTTTTGCTGCCCACGCTCGCCGGTTTTTCCACTTTACACTACAGTATTTACTTTCCTTTTAAACCCTTATAGTTTTCTGTTTTAGTTCGTTATCTGGGCCCATAACCAGATAAAATATAAATAAAAGATGGGCTTAAACTATAAGAAATGTATTTATTAACCTTTACAACACGTCACCAGATACAGAACAAAACGCCATGACAGTTAGAGAGAGAGTAAGCTATATCTCTGTTGCACTCACACCTAGACCATATTACATTGCACATTATTTACTTTTCATAACATTTTTTCTATTTTCTTTTTTATTTGTTTTAATTTACTTGTGTTGTTTTTGAAATGTTCAACTATTTTTGTTGTTTCCACTGGTCCGCGAAGTTTTAATACATTATCGACATGTGTTCGTCCTTTACATAACCACTTGCAACAAACGCCAATTTCTTGTCTCTGCTCGATTTTGTTTATTTTTTCGTTTCACTTTTACGTAAATGAAATGATGTTTATAAATTACACGACTGCTTTGGTTCTTAAAAACCACCTATTTTATATTGTTATATTGCTTGCCATTATTTCTTCCAAATATTACTTTTTCAGTGTCGACGGATCAGTGAAATTAAAAATATTGTAAAAAATATTTTATGTTTTAAAAAAATGTGTTCCTAGTGTATTAGTGTTATACCCTGCTGTTTTTTGAATATTAAACCTGGTAAGTCAGTATTTTTAACTTCTATAATTTGTCTTTACCATCAGTGAGTGCGTATTAAACTTGCTGTTTGTTGTATGCTAAAACTGGTAAGTGAATATTTTTTATAACTACTGCTATTTTTGTGTTTCATCAGTGAGTGGATATTAAACCTGCTATTTGAAGCATGCTAAATCAGACAAGTCAATATGTTTAATGACTGTTTTTATTCTTGGAATTTTTTGTGAGTTGTTGTAATGTGCGTGACAACGTGTGCGGGTATTAAACTGGCTGTTTCATGCATGCTAATTCTGGTAAGTAAACGTTTTACCAGTGTTAAATGCGGATATTCTCTTTAAATATTTCTGGTTGTATTTATCATTTTATCTGTTAATTCTTTATGTCACCGCGTATGGCTGTAGCTTATTTCTATTTTGTGCCTTTTTTCTATTTTCTTTTTTATTTGTTTTAATTTACTTGTGTTGTTTTTGAAATGTTCAACTATTTTTGTTGTTTCCACTGGTCCGCGAAGTTTTAATACATTATCGACATGTGTTCGTCCTTTACATAACCACTTGCAACAAACGCCAATTTCTTTTCTCTGCTCGATTTTGTTTATTTTTTCGTTTCACTTATACGTAAATTAAATTAATGTTTATAAATCACACGATTGCTTTGGTTCTTGAAAACCACCTATTTTATATTGTTATGTTGCTAGCCATTATTTCTTCCATATATTACTTTTTCAGTGTCCACGGATCAGTGAAACTAAAAATATTGTTAAAAATTTGTATGTTTTAAAAAAATGTATTCTAAGTATATTAGTGTTATACCCTGCTGTTTTTGAATAATAAACCTGGTAAGTCAGTATTTTTAACTTCTGTAATTTGTCTTTCCCATGAGTGAGTGCGTATTAAACTTGCTTTTTGATGTATGCTAAATATGGTAAGTGAATATTTTTTTATAACTACCTCTATTTTTGTGTTTCATCAGTGAGTGGATATTAAACCTACTATTTGATGCATGCTAAATCAGACAAGTCGATATGTTTAATGACTGTTCTTATTCTTGAATTTTTTGTGAGTTATTGTAAAGTGCGTGACTGCGTGTGCGGGTATTAAACCGGCTGTTTCATGCATGCTAAATCTGGTAGGTAAACGTTTTACCAGTGTTAAATGCGGATATTCTCTTTAAATATTTCTGGTTGTATTTATCATTTTTATCTGTTAATTCTTTATGTCACCGCGTACCGCTGTAGCTTATTTCTATTTTGTGCCTTTTTTCTATTTTTTTTTTTATTTGATTTAATTTACTTGTGTTGTTTTTGAAATGTTCAACTATTTTTGTTGTTTCCACTGGTCCGCGAAGTTTTAATACATTATCGACATGTGTTCGTACTTTACATTACCACTTGCAACAAACGCCAATTTCTTTTCTGTGCTCGATTTTGTTTATTTTTTCGTTTCACTTATACGTAAATTAAATTAATGTTTATAAATCACACGATTGCTTTGGTTCTTGAAAACCACCTATTTTATATTGTTATGTTGCTAGCCATTATTTCTTCCATATATTACTTTTTCAGTGTCCACGGATCAGTGAAACTAAAAATATTGTTAAAAATTTGTATGTTTTAAAAAAATGTGTTCTAAGTATATTAGTGTTATACCCTGCTGTTTTTTGAATATTAAACCTGATAAGTCAGTATTTTTAACTTCTGTAATTTGTCTTTCCCATGAGTGAATGCGTATTAAACTTGCTGTTTGATGTATGCTAAATATGGTAAGTGAATATTTTTTATAACTACCTCTATTTTTGTGTTTCATCAGTGAGTGGATATTAAACCTGCTATTTGATGCATGCTAAATCAGACAAGTCGATATGTTTAATGACTGTTTTTATTCTTGGAATTTTTTGTGAGTTGTTGTAATGTGCGTGACAACGTGTGCGGGTATTAAACTGGCTGTTTCTTGTGTAGTTTTTAAAATATTCAACTATTTTTGTTGTTTCCACTGGTCCGCGAAGTTTCAATACATTATCGACATGTGTTCGTCCTTTAAATTTCCACTTGCAACAAACGCCAATTTCTTTTCTCTGCTCGATTTTGTTTATTTTTTCGCTTCACTTTTACGTAAATAAAATAATGTTTATAAATTACAGGACTGCTTTGGTTCTTAAAAACCACCTATTTTATATTGTTATATTGCAAGCCATTATTTCTTCCATATATTACATTTTCAGTGTCCACGGATCAGTGAAACTAAAAATATTGTTAAAAATTTGTATGTTTTAAAAAAATGTGTTCTTAGTGTATTAGTGCTATACCCTGCTGTTTTTTGAATATTAAACCTGGTAAGTCAGTATTTTCAACTCCTGTATGTTGTCTTTCCCATCAGTGAGTGCGCATTAAACTTGCTGTTTGTTGTATGCTAAATCTGGTGAGTAAATATTTTTTATAACTACTGCTATTTATGTGTTTTATCAGTGAGTGGATATTAAACCTGCTATTTGATGCATGCTAAATCAGACAAGTCAATATGTTTAATGACTATTTTTGTTCTTGGAATTTTGTGAGTTGTGTAAAGTGCGTGACTACGTGTGCGGGTATTAAACCGTCTATTTCATTCATGCTAATTCTGGTAAGTAAACTTTTAACCCGTGTTAAATGCGGATATTCTCTTTAAATATTCATGGTTGTATTTATCATTTTTATCTGTTAATTCTTTATGTCACCGCGTACGGCTGTAGCTTATTTTTATTTTGTGCCTTTTTCAATACATTATCGACATGTGTTCGTAATTTCTTTTCTCTGCTCGATATTGTTTACTTTTTCAATACACTTATACGTAAATTAAATTATTGTTTATAAATTACACGACTGCTTTGGTTTTTAAAAACTACCTATTTTATATTGATATGTTGCTAGCCATTATTTCTTCCAAATATTAGTACGGCCGTAGCTTATTTCTATTTTGTGCCCTTTTTCTGTTTTTTTTTTTATGTTTTATATTACTTGTGTTGTTTTTAAAATATTCAACTATTTTTGTTGTTTCCACTGGACCGCGAAGTTTCAATACATTATCGACATGTGTTCGTCCTTTACATTACCACTTGCAACAAACGCCATTTTCTTGTCTCTGCTCGATTTTGTTTATTTTTTCGTTTCACTTTTACGTAAATTAAATAATGTTTATAAATTACACGACTGCTTTGGTTCTTAAAAACCACCTATTTTATATTGTTATATTGCTAGCCATTATTTCTTCCAAATATTACTTTTTCAGTGTCGGCGGATCAGTGAATTTAAAAATATTGTAAAAAATATTTTATATTTTAAAAAAATGTGTTCTAAGTGTATTAGTGTTATACCCTGTTGTTTTTGAATATTAAACCTGGCAAGTCAGTATTTTTATCAGTGAGTGCGTATTAAACTTGCTGTTTGTTGTATGCTAAAACTGGTAAGTGAATATGTTTTATAACTACTGCTATTTTTGTGTTTCATCAGTGAGTGGATATTAAACCTGCTATTTGAAGCATGCTAAATCAGACAAGTCAATATGTTTAATGACTGTTTTTATTCTTGGAATTTTTTGTGAGTTGTTGTAATGTGCGTGACAACGTGTGCGGGTATTAAACTGGCTGTTTCATGCATGCTAATTCTGGTAAGTAAACGTTTTACCAGTGTTAAATGCGGATATTCTCTTTAAATATTTCTGGTTGTATTTATCATTTTATCTGTTAATTCTTTATGTCACCGCGTATGGCTGTAGCTTATTTCTATTTTGTGCCTTTTTTCTATTTTCTTTTTTATTTGTTTTAATTTACTTGTGTTGTTTTTGAAATGTTCAACTATTTTTGTTGTTTCCACTGGTCCGCGAAGTTTTAATACATTATCGACATGTGTTCGTCCCTTACATAACCACTTGCAACAAACACCAATTTCTTGTCTCTGCTCGATTTTGTTTATTTTTTCGTTTCACTTTTACGTAAATGAAATGATGTTTATAAATTACACGACTGCTTTGGTTCTTAAAAACCACCTATTTTATATTGTTATATTGCTTGCCATTATTTCTTCCAAATATTACTTTTTCAGTGTCGACGGATCAGTGAAATTAAAAATATTGTAAAAAATATTTTATGTTTTAAAAAAATGTGTTCCTAGTGTATTAGTGTTATACCCTGCTGTTTTTTGAATATTAAACCTGGTAAGTCAGTATTTTTAACTTCTATAATTTGTCTTTACCATCAGTGAGTGCGTATTAAACTTGCTGTTTGTTGTATGCTAAAACTGGTAAGTGAATATTTTTTATAACTACTGCTATTTTTGTGTTTCATCAGTGAGTGGATATTAAACCTGCTATTTGAAGCATGCTAAATCAGACAAGTCAATATGTTTAATGACTGTTTTTATTCTTGGAATTTTTTGTGAGTTGTTGTAATGTGCGTGACAACGTGTGCGGGTATTAAACTGGCTGTTTCATGCATGCTAATTCTGGTAAGTAAACGTTTTACCAGTGTTAAATGCGGATATTCTCTTTAAATATTTCTGGTTGTATTTATCATTTTATCTGTTAATTCTTTATGTCACCGCGTATGGCTGTAGCTTATTTCTATTTTGTGCCTTTTTTCTATTTTCTTTTTTATTTGTTTTAATTTACTTGTGTTGTTTTTGAAATGTTCAACTATTTTTGTTGTTTCCACTGGTCCGCGAAGTTTTAATACATTATCGACATGTGTTCGTCCTTTACATAACCACTTGCAACAAACGCCAATTTCTTGTCTCTGCTCGATTTTGTTTATTTTTTCGTTTCACTTTTACGTAAATGAAATGATGTTTATAAATTACACGACTGCTTTGGTTCTTAAAAACCACCTATTTTATATTGTTATATTGCTTCCATTATTTCTTCCAAATATTACTTTTTCAGTGTCGACGGATCAGTGAAATTAAAAATATTGTATAAAATATTTTATGTTTTAAAAAAATGTGTTCTAAGTGTATTAGTGTTATACCCTGCTGTTTTTTGAATATTAAACCTGGTAAGTCAGTATTTTTAACTTCTATAATTTGTCTTTACCATCAGTGAGTGCGGATTAAACTTGCTGTTTGTTGTATGCTAAATCTGGTAAGTGAATATTTTTTATAACTACTGCTATTTATGTGTTTCATCAGTGAGTGGATATCAAACCTGCTATTTGATGCATGCTAAATCAGACAAGTCGATATGTTTAATGACTGTTCTTATTCTTGGATTTTTTTGTGTGTTATTGTAAAGTGCGTGACTATGTGTGCGGGTATTATACCAGCTATTTCATACATGCTAATTCTGGTAAGTAAACTTTTTACCAGTGTTAAATGCGGATATTCTCTTTAAATATTTATGGTTGTATTTATCAGTGTTAAATGCGGATATTCTCTTTAAATATTTATGGTTGTATTTATCATTTTTATCTGATAATTCTTTATGTCACCGCGTACGGTTGTAGCTTATTTCTATTTTTTGCCTTTTTTCTAGTTTTTTTTATATGTTTTAATTTACTTGTGTTGTTTTTAAATATTCAACTATTCTTGTTGTTTCCACTGATCCGCGAAGTTTGAATACATTATCGACATGTGTTCGTCCTTTACATTACCACTTCCAACAAACGCCAATTTCTTGTCTCTGCTCGATTTTGTTTATTCTTTCGTTTCACTTTTACGTGAATTAATTAATGTTTATAAATTATACGACTGCGTTGGTTTTTAAAAACCACCTATTTTATATTATTATGTTGCTAGCCATTATTTCTTCCAAATATTAGTACGGCTGTAGCTTATTTCTACTTTGTGCCTGTTTCTGTTTTTTTTTTTTATAAATATGTTTTAATTTACTTGTGTTGTACATTATCGACATGTGTTCGTCCTTTAAATTACCACTTCAACAACGCCAATTTCTTTCTCTGCTCGATTTTGTTTTATTTTCCACTTTTACGTAAATAAATAATGTTTATAAATTGGGACTGCTTTGGTTCTTAAAAAGCCACCTATTTATATGTTGCAAGCCATTATTTCTTCATATATTACATTTTCAGTGTCCACGGATCAGTGAAACTAAAAATATTGTTAAAAATTTGTATGTTTTAAAAAAATGTGTTCTTAGTGTATTAGTGCTATACCCTGCTGTTTTTGAATATTAAACCTGGTAAGTCAGTATTTTCATTTCCTGTATGTTGTCTTTCCCATCAGTGAGTGCGCATTAAACTTGCTGTTTGTTGTATGCTAAATCTGGTGAGTGAATATTTTTTATAACTACTGCTATTTATGTGTTGTATCAGTGAGTGGATATTAAACCTGCTATTTGATGCATGCTAAATCAGACAAGTCAATATATTTAATGACTATTTTTGTTCTTGGAATTTTGTGAGTTGTTGTAAAGTGCGTGACTACGTGTGCGGGTATTAAACCGTCTATTTCATGCATGCTAATTCTGGTAAGTAAACTTTTAACCCGTGTTAAATGCGGATATTCTCTTTAAATATTTATGGTTGTATTTATCATTTTTATCTGTTAATTCTTTATGTCACCGCGTACGGCTGTAGCTTACTTTTATTTTGTGCCTTTTTCAATACATTATCGACATGTGTTCGTAATTTCTTTTCTCTGCTCGATATTGTTTATTTTTTCGATACACTTATACGTAAATTAAATTAATAAATTACACGACTGCTTTGGTTTTTAAAAACCACCTATTTTATATTGTTATGTTGCTAGCCATTATTTCTTCCAAATATTAGTACGGCTGTAGCTTATTTCTATTTTGTGCCTGTTTCTGTTTTTTTTTTTTATAAATATGTTTTAATTTACTTGTGTTTGTTTTTAAAATATTCAACTATTTTTGTTGTTTCCACTGGTCCGCGAAGTTTCAATACATTATCGACATGTGTTCGTCCTTTAAATTACCACTTGCAACAAACGCCAATTTCTTTTCTCTGCTCGATTTTGTTTATTTTTCCGCTTCACTTTTACGTAAATAAAATAATGTTTATAAATTACAGGACTGCTTTGGTTCTTAAAAACCACCTATTTTATATTGTTATGTTGCAAGCCATTATTTCTTCCATATATTACATTTTCAGTGTCCACGGATCAGTGAAACTAAAAATATTGTTAAAAATTTGTATGTTTTAAAAAATGTGTTCTTAGTGTATTAGTGCTATACCCTGCTGTTTTTTGAATATTAAACCTGGTAAGTCAGTATTTTCAACTACTTTATGTTGTCTTTCCCATCAGTGAGTGCGCATTAAACTTGCTGTTTGTTGTATGCTAAATCTGGTGAGTAAATATTTTTTATAACTACTGCTATTTATGTGTTTCGTCAGTGAGTGGATATCAAACCTGTTGTGCGAGTGCGTGTTCGTCCTTTACATTACCACTTCGAACAAACGCCAATTTTTGTCTCTGCTCGATTTTGTTTATTCTTTCGTTTCACTTTTACGTGAATTAAATAATGTTTATAAATTATACGACTGCGTTGGTTTTTAAAAACCACCTATTTTATATTATTATTATGTTGCTAGCCATTATTTCTTCCAAATATTAGTACGGCTGTAGCTTATTTCTACTTTGTGCCTGTTTCTGCTTTTTTTTTATAAATATGTTTTAATTTACTTGTGTTGTTTTTAAAATATTCAACTATTTTGGTTGATTCCACTGGTCCGCGAAGTTTCAATACATTATCGACATGTGTTCGTCCTTCACATTACCACTTGCAACAAACGCCAATTTCTTTTCTCTGCTCCGTTTTGTTTATTATTTCGTTTCACTTATACGTAGATGAAGTTAATGTTTATAAATTACACGACTGCTTTGGTTTTTAAAAACCCCCTATTTTATATTGTTATGTTGCTAGCCATTTTTTCTTCCAAATATTAGTACGGCTGTAGCTTTTTTCTATTTTGTGCATTTTTTCTATTATCTTTTTTTATTTGTTTTAATTTACTTGTGTTGTTTTTAAAATATTCAACTATTTTTGTTGTTTCCACTGGTCCACGAAGTTTCAATACATTATCGACATGTGTTCGTCCTTTATAATACCACTTGCAACAAACACCAATTTCTTGTCTCTACTCGATTTTGTTTATTTTTTCACTTTTACCTAAATTACATAGTGTTTATAAATTACACGAATGCTTTGTTTCTTAAAAACCACCTATTTTATATTGTTATGTTGCTAGCCATTTTTTCTTCCAAATATTACATTTCCGGTGTCCACGGATCAGTGAAACTAAAAAGTATTGTTAAAAATTTGTATGTTTTTAAAAAATGTAACCTTAGTGTATTAGTGCTATACCCACCTGTTTTTGAATATTAAACCTGGTAGTCATTATTTTCAATTCCTGTATGTTGTCTTTCCATCAGTCATCACTTTTACGTAAATAAAATAATGTTTATAAATTACAGGACTGCTTTGGTTCTTAAAAACCACCTATTTTATATTGTTATATTGCAAGCCATTATTTCTTCCATATATTACATTTTCAGTGTCCACGGATCAGTGAAACTAAAAATATTGTTAAAAATTTGTATGTTTTAAAAAATGTGTTCTTAGTGTATTAGTGCTATACCCTGCTGTTTTTTGAATATTAAACCTGGTAAGTCAGTATTTTCAACTCCTGTATGTTGTCTTTCCCATCAGTGAGTGCGCATTAAACTTGCTGTTTGTTGTATGCTAAATCTGGTGAGTGAATATTTTTTATAACTACTGCTATTTATGTGTTTCATCAGTGAGTGGATATCAAACCTGCTATTTGATGCATGCTAAATCAGACAAGTCGATATGTTTAATGACTGTTCTTATTCTTGGATTTTTTTGTGTGTTATTGTAAAGTGCGTGACTATGTGTGCGGGTATTATACCAGCTATTTCATACATGCTAATTCTGGTAAGTAAACTTTTTACCAGTGTTAAATGCGGATATTCTCTTTAAATATTTATGGTTGTATTTATCAGTGTTAAATGCGGATATTCTCTTTAAATATTTATGGTTGTATTTATCATTTTTATCTGATAATTCTTTATGTCACCGCGTACGGTTGTAGCTTATTTCTATTTTTTGCCTTTTTTCTAGTTTTTTTTATATGTTTTAATTTACTTGTGTTGTTTTTAAATATTCAACTATTCTTGTTGTTTCCACTGATCCGCGAAGTTTGAATACATTATCGACATGTGTTCGTCCTTTACATTACCACTTCCAACAAACGCCAATTTCTTGTCTCTGCTCGATTTTGTTTATTCTTTCGTTTCACTTTTACGTGAATTAATTAATGTTTATAAATTATACGACTGCGTTGGTTTTTAAAAACCACCTATTTTATATTATTATGTTGCTAGCCATTATTTCTTCCAAATATTAGTACGGCTGTAGCTTATTTCTACTTTGTGCCTGTTTCTGTTTTTTTTTTTTTTTATAAATATGTTTTAATTTACTTGTGTTGTTTTTAAAATATTCAACTATTTTTGTTGTTTCCACTGGTCCGCGAAGTTTCAATACATTATCGACATGTGTTCGTCCTTTAAATTACCACTTGCAACAAACGCCAATTTCTTTTCTCTGCTCGATTTTGTTTATTTTTCGCTTCACTTTTACGTAAATAAAATAATGTTTATAAATTACAGGACTGCTTTGGTTCTTAAAAACCACCTATTTTATATTGTTATATTGCAAGCCATTATTTCTTCCATATATTACATTTTCAGTGTCCACGGATCAGTGAAACTAAAAATATTGTTAAAAATTTGTATGTTTTAAAAAAATGTGTTCTTAATTTATTAGTGCTATACCCTGCTGTTTTTTGAATATTAAACCTGGTAAGTCAGTATTTTCAACTCCTGTATGTTGTCTTTCCCATCAGTGAGTGCGCATTAAACTTGCTGTTTGTTGTATGCTAAATCTGGTGAGTGAATATTTTTTATAACTACTGCTATTTATGTGTTGTATCAGTGAGTGGATATTAAACCTGCTATTTGATGCATGCTAAATCAGACAAGTCAATATGTTTAATGACTATTTTTTATAACTTTTTGTAAAGTGCGTGACTATGTGTGCGGGTATTATACCAGCTATTTCATACATGCTAATTCTGGTAAGTAAACTTTTTACCAGTGTTAAATGCGGATATTCTCTTTAAATATTTATGGTTGTATTTATCATTTTTATCTGATAATTCTTTATGTCACCGCGTACGGTTGTAGCTTTTTTCTATTTTTTGCCTTTTTTCTAGTTTTTTTTATATGTTTTAATTTACTTGTGTTGTTTTTAAATATTCAACTATTCTTGTTGTTTCCACTGATCCGCGAAGTTTGAATACATTATCGACATGTGTTTGTCCTTTACATTACCACTTCCAACAAACGCCAATTTCTTGTCTCTGCTCGATTTTGTTTATTCTTTCGTTTCACTTTTACGTGAATTAAATAATGTTTATAAATTATACGACTGCGTTGGTTTTTAAAAACCACCTATTTTATATTATTATGTTGCTAGCCATTATTTCTTCCAAATATTAGTACGGCTGTAGCTTATTTCTACTTTGTGCCTGTTTCTGTTTTTTTTTTTTTTTATAAATATGTTTTAATTTACTTGTGTTGTTTTTAAAATATTCAACTATTTTTGTTGTTTCCACTGGTCCGCGAAGTTTCAATACATTATCGACATGTGTTCGTCCTTTAAATTACCACTTGCAACAAACGCCAATTTCTTTTCTCTGCTCGATTTTGTTTATTTTTTCGCTTCACTTTTACGTAAATAAAATAATGTTTATAAATTACAGGACTGCTTTGGTTCTTAAAAACCACATATTTTATATTGTTATGTTGCAAGCCATTATTTCTTCCATATATTACATTTTCAGTGTCCACGGATCAGTGAAACTAAAAATATTGTTAAAAATTTGTATGTTTTAAAAAAATGTGTTCTTAGTGTATTAGTGCTATACCTGCTGTTTTTTGAATATTAAACCTGGTAAATTGATATTTTCATTTCCTGTATGTTGTCTTTCCCATCAGTAGTGCGCATTAAACTTGCTGTTTGTTGTATGCTAAATCTGGTAGTGAATATTTTTATAACTACTGCTATTTATGTGTTGTCATCAGTGAGTGGATAATGAAACCTGCTATTTGATCGCCAAATCAGACAAGTCAATATATTTAATGACTATTTTGTTCTTGGAATTTTGTGAGTTGTTGTAAAGTGCGTGTGCGGAGTATTAAACCGTCTATTTCATGCATGCTAATTCTGGTAAGTAAACTTTAACCCGTGTTAAATGCGGATATTCTCTTTAAATATTGCCATGGTTGTATTTATCATTTTATCTGTTAATTCTTTATGTCACCGCGCGTACGGCTCGCTGGCTTACTTTTATTTTGTGCCTTTTTCCAATACATTATCGGACATGTATTCGTAATTTCTTTTCTCTGCTCGATTTTGTTTATTTTTTCGTTTCACTTGTACGTAAATTAAATAATGTTTATAAATTACACGACTGCTTTGGTTCTTAAAAACCACCTATTTTATATTGTTATGTTGCTAGCCATTATTTCTTCCAAATATTAGTACGGCTGTAGCTTATTTCTATTTTGTGCCTGTTTCTGTTTTTTTTTATAAATATGTTTTAATTTACTTGTGTTGTTTTTGAAATATTCAACTATTTTTGTTGTTTCCACTGGTCCGCGAAGTTTCAATACATTATCGACATGTGTTCGTCCTTTAAATTACCACTTGCAACAAACGCCAATTTCTTTTCTCTGCTCGATTTTGTTTATTTTTTCGCTTCACTTTTACGTAAATAAAATAATGTTTATAAATTACAGGACTGCTTTGGTTCTTAAAAACCACCTATTTTATATTGTTATGTTGCAAGCCATTATTTCTTCCATATATTACATTTTCAGTGTCCACGGATCAGTGAAACTAAAAATATTGTTAAAAATTTGTATGTTTTAAAAAATGTGTTCTTAGTGTATTAGTGCTATACCCTGCTGTTTTTTGAATATTAAACCTGGTAAGTCAGTATTTTCAACTCCTGTATGTTGTCTTTCCCATCAGTGAGTGCGCATTAAACTTGCTGTTTCTTGTATGCTAAATCTGGTGAGTAAATATTTTTTATAACTACTGCTATTTATGTGTTTTATCAGTGAGTGGATATTAAACCTGCTATTTGATGCATGCTAAATCAGACAAGTCAATATGTTTAATGACTATTTTTGTTCTTGGAATTTTGTGAGTTGTGTAAAGTGCGTGACTACGTGTGCGGGTATTAAACCGTCTATTTCATTCATGCTAATTCTGGTAAGTAAACTTTTAACCCGTGTTAAATGCGGATATTCTCTTTAAATATTCATGGTTGTATTTATCATTTTTATCTGTTAATTCTTTATGTCACCGCGTACGGCTGTAGCTTATTTTTATTTTGTGCCTTTTTCAATACATTATCGACATGTGTTCGTAATTTCTTTTCTCTGCTCGATATTGTTTACTTTTTCAATACACTTATACGTAAATTAAATTATTGTTTATAAATTACACGACTGCTTTGGTTTTTAAAAACTACCTATTTTATATTGATATGTTGCTAGCCATTATTTCTTCCAAATATTAGTACGGCCGTAGCTTATTTCTATTTTGTGCCCTTTTTCTGTTTTTTTTTTTATGTTTTATATTACTTGTGTTGTTTTTAAAATATTCAACTATTTTTGTTGTTTCCACTGGACCGCGAAGTTTCAATACATTATCGACATGTGTTCGTCCTTTACATTACCACTTCCAACAAACGCCAATTTCTTGTCTCTGCTCGATTTTGTTTATTCTTTCGTTTCACTTTTACGTGAATTAAATAATGTTTATAAATTATACGACTGCGTTGGTTTTTAAAAACCACCTATTTTATATTATTATGTTGCTAGCCATTATTTCTTCCAAATATTAGTACGGCTGTAGCTTATTTCTACTTTGTGCCTGTTTCTGTTTTTTTTTTTTTTTATAAATATGTTTTAATTTACTTGTGTTGTTTTTAAAATATTCAACTATTTTTGTTGTTTCCACTGGTCCGCGAAGTTTCAATACATTATCGACATGTGTTCGTCCTTTAAATTACCACTTGCAACAAACGCCAATTTCTTTTCTCTGCTCGATTTTGTTTATTTTTTCGCTTCACTTTTACGTAAATAAAATAATGTTTATAAATTACAGGACTGCTTTGGTTCTTAAAAACCACATATTTTATATTGTTATGTTGCAAGCCATTATTTCTTCCATATATTACATTTTCAGTGTCCACGGATCAGTGAAACTAAAAATATTGTTAAAAATTTGTATGTTTTAAAAAAATGTGTTCTTAGTGTATTAGTGCTATACCCTGCTGTTTTTTGAATATTAAACCTGGTAAGTCAGTATTTTCAACTCCTGTATGTTGTCTTTCCCATCAGTGAGTGCGCATTAAACTTGCTGTTTGTTGTATGCTAAATCTGGTGAGTGAATATTTTTTATAACTACTGCTATTTATGTGTTTTATCAGTGAGTGGATATTAAACCTGCTATTTGATGCATGCTAAATCAGACAAGTCAATATGTTTAATGACTATTTTTGTTCTTGGAATTTTGTGAGTTGTTGTAAAGTGCGTGACTACGTGTGCGGGTATTAAACCGTCTATTTCATGCATGCTAATTCTGGTAAGTAAACTTTTAACCCGTGTTAAATGCGGATATTCTCTTTAAATATTTATGGTTGTATTTATCATTTTTATCTGTTAATTCTTTATGTCACCGCGTACGGCTGTAGCTTATTTTATTTTGTGCCTTTTTCAATACATTATCGACATGTGTTCGTAATTTCTTTTCTCTGCTCGATATTGTTTATTTTTTCGATACACTTATACGTAAATTAAATTATGTTTATAAATTACACGACTGCTTTGGTTTTTAAAAACCACCTATTTTATATTGTTATGTTGCTAGCCATTATTTCTTCCAAATATTAGTACGGCTGTAGCTTATTTCTATTTGTGCCTGTTTCTGTTTTTTTTTTTTTTTATAAATATGTTTTAATTTACTTGTGTTGTTTTTAAAATATTCAACTATTTTTGTTGTTTCCACTGGTCCGCGAAGTTTCAATACATTATCGACATGTGTTCGTCCTTTAAATTACCACTTGCAACAAACGCCAATTTCTTTTCTCTGCTCGATTTTGTTTATTTTTTCGCTTCACTTTTACGTAAATAAAATAATGTTTATAAATTACAGGACTGCTTTGGTTCTTAAAAACCACCTATTTTATATTGTTATGTTGCAAGCCATTATTTCTTCCATATATTACATTTTCAGTGTCCACGGATCAGTGAAACTAAAAATATTGTTAAAAATTTGTATGTTTTAAAAAAATGTGTTCTTAGTGTATTAGTGCTATACCCTGCTGTTTTTTGAATATTAAACCTGGTAAGTCAGTATTTTCAACTACTGTATGTTGTCTTTCCCATCAGTGAGTGCGCATTAAACTTGCTGTTTGTTGTATGCTAAATCTGGTGAGTAAATATTTTTTATAACTACTGCTATTTATGTGTTTCGTCAGTGAGTGGATATCAAACCTGTTGTGCGAGTGCGTGTTCGTCCTTTACATTACCACTTCGAACAAACGCCAATTTTTGTCTCTGCTCGATTTTGTTTATTCTTTCGTTTCACTTTTACGTAAATTAAATAATGTTTATAAATTACACGACTGCTTTGGTTTTTAAAAACCACCTATTTTATATTGTTATGTTGCTAGCCCTTATTTCTTCCAAATATTAGTACGGCTGTAGCTTATTTCTATTTTGTGCCTTTTTCTATTTTTTTTTTATATGTTTTAATTTACTTGTGTTGTTTTTAAAATATTCAACTATTTTTGTTGTTTCCACTGGTCCGCGAAGTTTCAATACATTATCGACATGTGTTCGTCCTTTACATTACCACTTGCAACAATCGCCTATTTCTTTTCTCTGCTCGATTTTGTTTATTTTTTAAATTAAATAATGTTTATAAATTACACGACTGCTTTGGTTCTTAAAAACCACCTATTTTATATTATTATGTTGCTAGCGATTATTTCTTCCAAATATTAGTACGGCTGTAGCTTATTTCTATTTTGTGCCTTTTTTCTATTTTTTTTTTTATATGTTTTAATTTACTTGTGTTGTTTTTAAAATATTCAACTATTTTTGTTGTTTCCACTGGTCCGCGAAGTTTCAATACATTATCGACATGTGTTCGTCCTTTAAATTACCACTTGCAACAAACGCCAATTTCTTTTCTCTGCTCGATTTTGTTTATTTTTCCGCTTCACTTTTACGTAAATAAAATAATGTTTATAAATTACAGGACTGCTTTGGTTCTTAAAAACCACCTATTTTATATTGTTATGTTGCAAGCCATTATTTCTTCCATATATTACATTTTCAGTGTCCACGGATCAGTGAAACTAAAAATATTGTTAAAAATTTGTATGTTTTAAAAAAATGTGTTCTTAGTGTATTAGTGCTATACCCTGCTGTTTTTTGAATATTAAACCTGGTAAGTCAGTATTTTCAACTCCTGTATGTTGTCTTTCCCATCAGTGAGTGCGCATTAAACTTGCTGTTTGTTGTATGCTAAATCTGGTGAGTGAATATTTTTTATAACTACTGCTATTTATGTGTTTTATCAGTGAGTGGATATTAAACCTGCTATTTGATGCATGCTAAATCAGACAAGTCAATATGTTTAATGACTATTTTTGTTCTTGGAATTTTGTGAGTTGTTGTAAAGTGCGTGACTACGTGTGCGGGTATTAAACCGTCTATTTCATGCATGCTAATTCTGGTAAGTAAACTTTTAACCCGTGTTAAATGCGGATATTCTCTTTAAATATTTATGGTTGTATTTATCATTTTTATCTGTTAATTCTTTATGTCACCGCGTACGGCTGTAGCTTATTTTTATTTTGTGCCTTTTTCAATACATTATCGACTTGTGTTCGTAATTTCTTTTCTCTGCTCGATATTGTTTATTTTTTCGATACACTTATACGTAAATTAAATTATTGTTTATAAATTACACGACTGCTTTGGTTTTTAAAAACCACCTGTTTTATATTGTTATGTTGCTAGCCATTATTTCTTCCAAATATCAGTACGGCCGTAGCTTATTTCTATTTTGTGCCCTTTTTCTGTTTTTTTTTTTTTTTTATATTACTTGTGTTGTTTTTAAAATATTCAACTATTTTTGTTGTTTCCACTGGACCGCGAAGTTTCAATACATTATCGACATGTGTTCGTCCTTTACATTACCACTTCCAACAAACGCCAATTTCTTGTCTCTGCTCGATTTTGTTTATTCTTTCGTTTCACTTTTACGTGAATTAAATAATGTTTATAAATTATACGACTGCGTTGGTTTTTAAAAACCACCTATTTTATATTATTATGTTGCTAGCCATTATTTCTTCCAAATATTAGTACGGCTGTAGCTTATTTCTACTTTGTGCCTTTTTTCTTTTTTTTTTATAAATATGTTTTAATTTACTTGTGTTGTTTTTAAAATATTCAACTATTTTTGTTGTTTCCACTGGTCCGCGAAGTTTCAATACATTATCGACATGTGTTCGTCCTTTACATTACCACTTGCAACAAACGCCTATTTCTTTTCTCTGCTCGACTTTGTTTATTTTTTAAATTAAATAATGTTTATAAATTACACGACTGCTTTGGTTCTTAAAAACCACCTATTTTATATTATTATGTTGCTAGCGATTATTTCTTCCAAATATTATTTTTCAATGTCGACGGATCAGTGCAATTAAACATATTGTTAAAAAATTTGAATGTTTTAAAAAAATGTGTTCTAAGTGTATGAGTGTTATACCCTGCTATTTTTTGAATTTTAAACCTGGTAAGTCAGTATTTTCAACTTCTGTAATTTGTCTTTCCCATCAGTGAGTGCGTATTATACTTGCTGTTTGTTGTATGCTAAATCTGGTAAGTGAATATTTTTTATAACTACTGCTATTTTTGTGTTTCATCAGTGAGTGGATATTAAACCTGCTATTTGATGCATGCTAAATCAGGCAAGTCCATATGTTTAATGACTGTTTTTATTCTTGTAATTTTTGTGAGCTGTTGTAAAGTGCGTGACCACGTGTGCGGGCATTAAACCGGCTGTTTCATGCATGCTAATTCTGGTAAGTAAACTTTTAATCAGTGTTAAATGCGGATATTCTCTTTAAATAATTATGGCTGTATTTATCATTTTTATCTGTTAATTCTTTATGTCACCGCTTACGGCTATAGCTTATTTCTATTTTGTGCCTTTTTCAATAAATTAACGACATGTGTTCGTAATTTCTTTTCTCTGCTCGATTTTGTTTATTTTTTCGTTTCACTTATACATAAATGAAATTAATGTTTATAAATTACACGACTACTTTGGTTTTTAAAAACCACCTATTTTATATTGTTATGTTGCTAGCCATTATTTCTTCCAAATAATAGTACAGCTGTAGCTTATTTCTATCTTGTGCCTTTTTTCTATTTTTGTTTTTATATGTTTTATTTTACTTGTGTTGTTTTCAAAATATTCAACTACTTTTGTTGTTTCCACTGGTCCGCGAAGTTTCAATACATTATGGACATGTGTTCGTCCTTCACATTACCACTTGCAACAAACGCCAATTTCTTGTCTGACTTGTTTATTTTTCTGTCACTCTTTACAAATAAAATAATGTTTATAAATTACAGGACTGCTTTGGTTCTAAAACCAATCATATTTTATATTGTTAGGTTGTGCCGTTATTTTCCTGATATATTACATTTTCTCAGTGTCCGATCAGTGAAACTAAAAATATTGTTAAAAATTTGTATGTTTTAAAAATGTGTCTTAGTGTATTAGTGCTATACCCCTGCTGTTTTTTGAATATTAAACCTGGTAAGTCAGTATTTTCAATCACTGTATGTTGCTTCCCATCGCGAGTGCGCATTAAATTCTGCTGTTTGTTGTATGCTAAATCTGGCGGAGTAAACATTTTTATAACTACCGCTATTTATGTTTCGTCAGTGAGTGGATATCAAACCCGTTGTGCGGAGTGCGTGTTGTACCACTCGAACAAACGCCAATTTTTGTCTCTGCTCGATTTTGTTTTATTCTTTTCGTTTCACTTTTACGTGAATTAAATAATGTTTATAAATTACACGACTGCTTTGGTTTTTAAAAACCACCTATTTTATATTGTTATGTTGCTAGCCCTTATTTCTTCCAAATATTAGTACGGCTGTAGCTTATTTCTATTTTGTGCCTTTTTTCTATTTTTTTTTTATATGTTTTAATTTACTTGTGTTGTTTTTAAAATATTCAACTATTTTTGTTGTTTCCACTGGTCCGCGAAGTTTCAATACATTATCGACATGTATTCGTCCTTTACATTACCACTTGCAACAAACGCCTATTTCTTTTCTCTGCTCGATTTTGTTTATTTTTTAAATTAAATAATGTTTATAAATTACACGACTGCTTTGGTTCTTAAAAACCACCCATTTTTTATTATTATGTTGCTAGCGATTATTTCTTCCAAATATTAGTACGGCTGTAGCTTATTTCTATTTTGTGCCTTTTTTCTATTTTTTTTTTTATATGTTTTAATTTACTTGTGTTGTTTTTAAAATATTCAACTATTTTTGTTGTTTCCACTGGACCGCGAAGTTTCAATACATTATCGACATGTGTTCGTCCTTTACATTACCACTTGCAACAAACGCCAATTTCTTGTCTCTGCTCGATTTTGTTTATTTTTTCGCTTCACTTTTACGTAAATAAAATAATGTTTATAAATTACAGGACTGCTTTGGTTATTAAAAACCACCTATTTTATATTGTTATGTTGCAAGCCATTATTTCTTCCATATATTACATTTTCAGTGTCCACGGATCAGTGAAACTAAAAATATTGTTAAAAATTTGTATGTTTTAAAAAAATGTGTTCTTAGTGTATTAGTGCTATACCCTGCTGTTTTTTGAATATTAAACCTGGTAAGTCAGTATTTTCAACTCCTGTATGTTGTATTTCCCATCAGTGAGTGCGCATTAAACTTGCTGTTTCTTGTATGCTAAATCTGGTGAGTAAATATTTTTTATAACTACTGCTATTTATGTGTTTTATCAGTGAGTGGATATTAAACCTGCTATTTGATGCATGCTAAATCAGACAAGTCAATATGTTTAATGACTATTTTTGTTCTTGGAATTTTGTGAGTTGTTGTAAAGTGCGTGACTACGTGTGCGGGTATTAAACCGTCTATTTCATGCATGCTAATTCTGGTAAGTAAACTTTTAACCCGTGTTAAATGCGGATATTCTCTTTAAATATTTATGGTTGTATTTATCATTTTTATCTGTTAATTCTTTATGTCACCGCGTACGGCTGTAGCTAATTTTTATTTTGTGCCTTTTTCAATACATTATCGACATGTGTTCGTAATTTCTTTTCTCTGCTCGATATTGTTTATTTTTTCGATACACTTATACGTAAATTAAATTATTGTTTATAAATTACACGACTGCTTTGGTTTTTAAAAACCACCTATTTTATATTGTTATGTTGCTAGCCATTATTTCTTCCAAATATTAGTACGGCTGTAGCTTATTTCTATTTTGTGCCTGTTTCTGTTTTTTTTTTTTTATAAATATGTTTTAATTTACTTGTGTTGTTTTTAAAATATTCAACTATTTTTGTTGTTTCCACTGGTCCGCGAAGTTTCAATACATTATCGACATGTGTTCGTCCTTTAAATTACCACTTGCAACAAACGCCAATTTCTTTTCTCTGCTCGATTTTGTTTATTTTTTCGCTTCACTTTTACGTAAATAAAATAATGTTTATAAATTACAGGACTGCTTTGGTTCTTAAAAACCACCTATTTTATATTGTTATATTGCAAGCCATTATTTCTTCCATATATTACATTTTCAGTGTCCACGGATCAGTGAAACTAAAAATATTGTTAAAAATTTGTATGTTTTAAAAAATGTGTTCTTAGTGTATTAGTGCTATACCCTGCTGTTTTTTGAATATTAAACCTGGTAAGTCAGTATTTTCAACTCCTGTATGTTGTCTTTCCCATCAGTGAGTGCGCATTAAACTTGCTGTTTGTTGTATGCTAAATCTGGTGAGTGAATATTTTTTATAACTACTGCTATTTATGTGTTTCATCAGTGAGTGGATATCAAACCTGCTATTTGATGCATGCTAAATCAGACAAGTCGATATGTTTAATGACTGTTCTTATTCTTGGATTTTTTTGTGTGTTATTGTAAAGTGCGTGACTATGTGTGCGGGTATTATACCAGCTATTTCATACATGCTAATTCTGGTAAGTAAACTTTTTACCAGTGTTAAATGCGGATATTCTCTTTAAATATTTATGGTTGTATTTATCAGTGTTAAATGCGGATATTCTCTTTAAATATTTATGGTTGTATTTATCATTTTTATCTGATAATTCTTTATGTCACCGCGTACGGTTGTAGCTTATTTCTATTTTTTGCCTTTTTTCTAGTTTTTTTTATATGTTTTAATTTACTTGTGTTGTTTTTAAATATTCAACTATTCTTGTTGTTTCCACTGATCCGCGAAGTTTGAATACATTATCGACATGTGTTCGTCCTTTACATTACCACTTCCAACAAACGCCAATTTCTTGTCTCTGCTCGATTTTGTTTATTCTTTCGTTTCACTTTTACGTGAATTAATTAATGTTTATAAATTATACGACTGCGTTGGTTTTTAAAAACCACCTATTTTATATTATTATGTTGCTAGCCATTATTTCTTCCAAATATTAGTACGGCTGTAGCTTATTTCTACTTTGTGCCTGTTTCTGTTTTTTTTTTTTTTTATAAATATGTTTTAATTTACTTGTGTTGTTTTTAAAATATTCAACTATTTTTGTTGTTTCCACTGGTCCGCGAAGTTTCAATACATTATCGACATGTGTTCGTCCTTTAAATTACCACTTGCAACAAACGCCAATTTCTTTTCTCTGCTCGATTTTGTTTATTTTTTCGCTTCACTTTTACGTAAATAAAATAATGTTTATAAATTACAGGACTGCTTTGGTTCTTAAAAACCACCTATTTTATATTGTTATATTGCAAGCCATTATTTCTTCCATATATTACATTTTCGGTGTCCACGGATCAGTGAAACTAAAAATATTGTTAAAAATTTGTATGTTTTAAAAAAATGTGTTCTTAGTGTATTAGTGCTATACCCTGCTGTTTTTTGAATATTAAACCTGGTAAGTCAGTATTTTCAACTCCTGTATGTTGTCTTTCCCATCAGTGAGTGCGCATTAAACTTGCTGTTTGTTGTATGCTAAATCTGGTGAGTGAATATTTTTTATAACTACTGCTATTTATGTGTTGTATCAGTGAGTGGATATTAAACCTGCTATTTGATGCATGCTAAATCAGACAAGTCAATATATTTAATGACTATTTTTGTTCTTGGAATTTTGTGAGTTGTTGTAAAGTGCGTGACTACGTGTGCGGGTATTAAACCGTCTATTTCATGCATGCTAATTCTGGTAAGTAAACTTTTAACCCGTGTTAAATGCGGATATTCTCTTTAAATATTTATGGTTGTATTTATCATTTTTATCTGTTAATTCTTTATGTCACCGCGTACGGCTGTAGCTTACTTTTATTTTGTGCCTTTTTCAATACATTATCGACATGTTTTCGTAATTTTTTTCTCTGCTCGATATTGTTTATTTTTCGATACACTTATACGTAAATTAAATTAATAAATTACATCGATCGCTTTGGTTTTTAAACCACCCATTTTATATTGTTATGTTGTTAGCCATTGGTTTCTTCCAAATATTAGTAATGGCTGTAGCTTATTTCTATTTTGTGCCTGTTTCTGTTTTTTTTTTTATAAATATGTTAATTTACTTGTGTTGTTTTTTCAAATATTCAACCATTTTTGTTGTTTCCACTGGTCCGCGAAGTTTCAATACATTATCGACATGTGTTCGTCCTTTAAATTACTCAATTTGCAACAAACGCCAATTTCTTTTCTCTCTGCTCGATTTTGTTTATTTTTTCGCTTCACTTTACGTAAATAAATAATGTTTATGAATTGCTAGGACTGCTTTCTTTGTTCTTTAAAAACCACCTATTTTATATCGTTATGTTGCAAGCCATTATTTACATATTACATTTTCAGTGTCCACGGATCAGTGAACTAAAATATTGTTAAAAATTTGTATGTTTTAAAAATGTGTTCTTAGTGTATTAGCGTTATACCCTGCTGTTTTGAACATTAAACCCGTAAGTCAGTATTTTCTTAACCACTGTATGTTGTCTTTCCATCAGTGAGTGCGCAATAAACTTGCTGTTTGTTGTATGCTAAATCCGTGAGTAACATTTTTATAACTACTGCTATTTATGTGTTTCGTCAGTGAGTGGATATCAAACCTGTTGTGCGAGTGCGTTCGTCCTTTACATTGCCACTTGCAACAAACGCCAATTTCTTGTCTCTGCTCGATTTTGTTTATTTTTTCGTTTCACTTTTACGTAAATTAAATAATGTTTATAAATTACACGACTGCTTTGGTTCTTAAAAACCACCTATTTTATATTGTTATGTTGCTAGCCATTATTTCTTCCAAACATTAGTACGGCTGTAGCTTATTTCTATTTTGTGCCTTTTTTCTATTTATTTTTTTATATGTTTTAATTTACTTGTATTGTTTTTAAAATATTTAACTATTTTGGTTGATTCCACTGGTCCGCGAAGTTTCAATACATTATCGACATGTGTTCGTCCTTTACATTACCACTTGCAACAAACGCCAATTTCTTTTCTCTGCTCGATTTTGTTTATTTTTTCGTTTCACTTTTACGTAAATTAAATAATGTTTATAAATTACACGACTGCTTTGGTTCTTAAAAACCACCTATTTTATATAGTTATGTTGCTCGCCATTATTTCTTCCAAATATTATTTTTCAGTGTCGACGGATCAGTGAAATTAAAAATATTGTTAAAAAATTTGTATGTTTTAAAAAAAATGTGTGTGTATTAGTGTTATACCCTGATTTTTTTTGAATATTAAACCTGGTAAGTCAGTATTTTTAACTTCTATAATTTGTCTTTACCATCAGTGAGTGCGTATTAAACTTGCTGTTTGTTGTATGCTAAATATGGTAAGTGAATATTTTTTATAACTACTTCTATTTTTGTGTTTCATCAGTGAGTGGATATTAAACCTGCTATTTGATGCATGCTAAATCTGATAAGTCGATATGTTTAATGACTGTTCTTATTCATGAATTTTTTGTGAGTTATTGTAAAGTGCGTGACTAAGTGTGCGGGTATTAAAACGGCTGTTTCATGCGTGCTAATTCTGGTAAGTAAACTTTTTACCAGTGTTAAATGCGGATATTCTTTTTAAATATTTATAGTTTTATTTATCATTTTTATCGGTTAATTCTTTATGTCACCGCGTACGGCTACCCTGCTGTTTTTTGAATATTAAACCTGGTAAGTCAGTATTTTTAACTTCTGTAATTTGTCTTTCCCATCAGTGAGTGCGTATTAAACTTGCTCTTTGTTGTATGCTAAAACTGGTAAGTGAATATTTTTTATAACTACTGCTATTTTTGTGTTTCATCAGTGAGTGGATATTAAACCTGCTATTTGAAGCATGCTAAATCAGACAAGTCAATATGTTTAATGACTGTTTTTATTCTTGGAATTTTTTGTGAGTTGTTGTAATGTGCGTGACAACGTGTGCGGGTATTAAACTGGCTGTTTCATGCATGCTAATTCTGGTAAGTAAACGTTTTACCAGTGTTAAATGCGGATATTCTCTTTAAATATTTCTGGTTGTATTTATCATTTTATCTGTTAATTCTTTATGTCACCGCGTATGGCTGTAGCTTATTTCTATTTTGTGCCTTTTTTCTATTTTCTTTTTTATTTGTTTTAATTTACTTGTGTTGTTTTTGAAATGTTCAACTATTTTTGTTGTTTCCACTGGTCCGCGAAGTTTTAATACATTATCGACATGTGTTCGTCCTTTACATAACCACTTGCAACAAACGCCAATTTCTTGTCTCTGCTCGATTTTGTTTATTTTTTCGTTTCACTTTTACGTAAATGAAATGATGTTTATAAATTACACGACTGCTTTGGTTCTTAAAAACCACCTATTTTATATTGTTATATTGCTTCCATTATTTCTTCCAAATATTACTTTTTCAGTGTCGACGGATCAGTGAAATTAAAAATATTGTATAAAATATTTTATGTTTTAAAAAAATGTGTTCTAAGTGTATTAGTGTTATACCCTGCTGTTTTTTGAATATTAAACCTGGTAAGTCAGTATTTTTAACTTCTATAATTTGTCTTTACCATCAGTGAGTGCGGATTAAACTTGCTGTTTGTTGTATGCTAAATCTGGTAAGTGAATATTTTTTATAACTACTGCTATTTATGTGTTTCATCAGTGAGTGGATATCAAACCTGCTATTTGATGCATGCTAAATCAGACAAGTCGATATGTTTAATGACTGTTCTTATTCTTGGATTTTTTTGTGTGTTATTGTAAAGTGCGTGACTATGTGTGCGGGTATTATACCAGCTATTTCATACATGCTAATTCTGGTAAGTAAACTTTTTACCAGTGTTAAATGCGGATATTCTCTTTAAATATTTATGGTTGTATTTATCAGTGTTAAATGCGGATATTCTCTTTAAATATTTATGGTTGTATTTATCATTTTTATCTGATAATTCTTTATGTCACCGCGTACGGTTGTAGCTTATTTCTATTTTTTGCCTTTTTTCTAGTTTTTTTTATATGTTTTAATTTACTTGTGTTGTTTTTAAATATTCAACTATTCTTGTTGTTTCCACTGATCCGCGAAGTTTGAATACATTATCGACATGTGTTCGTCCTTTACATTACCACTTCCAACAAACGCCAATTTCTTGTCTCTGCTCGATTTTGTTTATTCTTTCGTTTCACTTTTACGTGAATTAATTAATGTTTATAAATTATACGACTGCGTTGGTTTTTAAAAACCACCTATTTTATATTATTATGTTGCTAGCCATTATTTCTTCCAAATATTAGTACGGCTGTAGCTTATTTCTACTTTGTGCCTGTTTCTGTTTTTTTTTTTTATAAATATGTTTTAATTTACTTGTGTTGTTTTTAAAATATTCAACTATTTTTGTTGTTTCCACTGGTCCGCGAAGTTTCAATACATTATCGACATGTGTTCGTCCTTTAAATTACCACTTGCAACAAACGCCAATTTCTTTTCTCTGCTCGATTTTGTTTATTTTTTCGCTTCACTTTTACGTAAATAAAATAATGTTTATAAATTACAGGACTGCTTTGGTTCTTAAAAACCACCTATTTTATATTGTTATGTTGCAAGCCATTATTTCTTCCATATATTACATTTTCAGTGTCCACGGATCAGTGAAACTAAAAATATTGTTAAAAATTTGTATGTTTTAAAAAAATGTGTTCTTAGTGTATTAGTGCTATACCCTGCTGTTTTTTGAATATTAAACCTGGTAAGTCAGTATTTTCAACTCCTGTATGTTGTCTTTCCCATCAGTGAGTGCGCATTAAACTTGCTGTTTGTTGTATGCTAAATCTGGTGAGTGAATATTTTTTATAACTACTGCTATTTATGTGTTGTATCAGTGAGTGGATATTAAACCTGCTATTTGATGCATGCTAAATCAGACAAGTCAATATGTTTAATGACTATTTTTTATAACTTTTTGTAAAGTGCGTGACTATGTGTGCGGGTATTATACCAGCTATTTCATACATGCTAATTCTGGTAAGTAAACTTTTTACCAGTGTTAAATGCGGATATTCTCTTTAAATATTTATGGTTGTATTTATCATTTTTATCTGATAATTCTTTATGTCACCGCGTACGGTTGTAGCTTTTTTCTATTTTTTGCCTTTTTTCTAGTTTTTTTTATATGTTTTAATTTACTTGTGTTGTTTTTAAATATTCAACTATTCTTGTTGTTTCCACTGATCCGCGAAGTTTGAATACATTATCGACATGTGTTTGTCCTTTACATTACCACTTCCAACAAACGCCAATTTCTTGTCTCTGCTCGATTTTGTTTATTCTTTCGTTTCACTTTTACGTGAATTAAATAATGTTTATAAATTATATGACTGCGTTGGTTTTTAAAAACCACCTATTTTATATTATTATGTTGCTGCACAGCCATTATTTCTTCAAATATTAGTACGGCTGGCTTATTTTCTACTTTGTGCCTGTTTCTGTTTTTCTTTTTTTATTTGTTTTAATTTACTTGTGTTGTTTTTAAAATATTCAACTATTTTTGTTGTTTCCACTGGTCCGCGAAGTTTCAATACATTATCGACATGTGTTCGTCCTTTACATTACCACTTGCAACAAACGCCAATTTCTTGTCTCTGCTCGATTTTGTTTATTTTTTCGTTTCACTTTTACGTAAATTAAATAATGTTTATAAATTACACGACTGCTTTGGTTCTTGAAAACACCTATTTTATATTGTTATTTTGCTAGCCATTATTTCTTCCAAATATTACTTTTTCAGCGTTGACGGATCAGTGAAATTAAAAATATTGTTAAAAATTTGTATGTTTTAAAAAAATGTATTCTAAGTGTATGAGTGTTATAACCTGCTGTTTTTGAATATTAAACCTGGTAAGTCAGTATTTTCATTTCCTGTATGTTGTCTTTCCCATCAGTGAGTGCGCATTAAACTTGCTGTTTGTTAATGCTAAATCTGGTGAGTGAATATTTTTATAACTACTGCTATTTATGTGTTGTATCAGTGAGTGGATGATATTAAACCTGCTATTTGATGCATGCTAAATCAGACAAGTCAATATATTTAATGACTATTTTTGTTCTTGGAATTTTGTGAGTTGTTGTAAAGTGCGTGACTACGTGTGCGGGTATTAAACCGTCTATTTCATGCATGCTAATTCTGGTAAGTAAACTTTTAACCCGTGTTAAATGCGGATATTCTCTTTAAATATTTATGGTTGTATTCATCATTTTTATCTGTTAATTGTTTATGTCACCGCGTACGGCTGTAGCTTATTTCTATTTTGTGCCTTTTTCAATACAATATCGACGTGTGTTCGTAATTTCTTTTCTCTGCTCGATTTTGTTTATTTTTTCGTTTCACTTATACGTAAATGAAATTAATGTTTATAAATTACACGACTGCTTTGGTTTTTAAAAAGTACCTATTTTATAATGTTATGTTGCTAGCCATTATTTCTTCCAAATATTAGTACGGCTGTAGCTTATTTCTATTTTGTGCCTTTTTTCTATTTTTTTTTTATATGTTTTAATTTACTTGTGTTGTTTTTAAAATATTCAACTATTTTTGTTGTTTCCACTGGTCCGCGAAGTTTCAATACATTATCGACATGTGTTCGTCCTTTAAATTACCACTTGCAACAAACGCCAATTTCTTTTCTCTGCTCGATTTTGTTTATTTTTCCGCTTCACTTTTACGTAAATAAAATAATGTTTATAAATTACAGGACTGCTTTGGTTCTTAAAAACCACCTATTTTATATTGTTATGTTGCAAGCCATTATTTCTTCCATATATTACATTTTCAGTGTCCACGGATCAGTGAAACTAAAAATATTGTTAAAAATTTGTATGTTTTAAAAAATGTGTTCTTAGTGTATTAGTGCTATACCCTGCTGTTTTTTGAATATTAAACCTGGTAAGTCAGTATTTTCAACTACTTTATGTTGTCTTTCCCATCAGTGAGTGCGCATTAAACTTGCTGTTTGTTGTATGCTAAATCTGGTGAGTAAATATTTTTTATAACTACTGCTATTTATGTGTTTCGTCAGTGAGTGGATATCAAACCTGTTGTGCTAGTGCGTGTTCGTCCTTTACATTACCACTTCGAACAAACGCCAATTTCTTTTCTCTGCTCGATTTTGTTTATTTTTCCGCTTCACTTTTACGTAAATAAAATAATGTTTATAAATTACCACAGGACTGCTTTGGTTCTTAAAACCACCTGTACATATTGTTATGTTGCAAGCCATTATTTCTTCCATATATTACATTTCGATATCCACGGATCAATTGAAACTAAAATAATGTTAAAATTGTATGTTTTTAAAAAAAATGTGTTCTTGGTGTATTAGTGCTATGCCTGCTGTTTTTGAATATTAAACCTGGTAAGTCAGTATTTTCAGCTACTTTATGTTGTCTTTTTCCCATCAGTGAGTTGCATTAAACTTTGCTGTTTGTTGTATGCCTAAATCTGGTGAGTGAATATTTTTTATAACTACTGCTATTTACTGTGTTTTATCGAGGCAGTGGATATTAACCTGCTATTTGATGCATGCTAAATCAGACAAGTCAATATGTTTAATGACTATTTTGTTCTTGGAATTTTGTGAGTTGTTGTAAAGTGCGTGACTGCGTGTTTTAGTCGATAAACCGTCTATTTCATTCATGCTAATTCTGGTAAGTAAACTTTTAACCCGTGTTAAATGCGGATATTCTCTTTAAATATTCATGGTTGTATTTATCATTTTTATCTGTTAATTCTTTATGTCACCGCGTACGGCTGTAGCTTATTTTTATTTTGTGCCTTTTTCAATACATTATCGACATGTGTTCGTAATTTCTTTTCTCTGCTCGATATTGTTTACTTTTTCAATACACTTATACGTAAATTAAATTATTGTTTATAAATTACACGACTGCTTTGGTTTTTAAAAACTACCTATTTTATATTGATATGTTGCTAGCCATTATTTCTTCCAAATATTAGTACGGCCGTAGCTTATTTCTATTTTGTGCCCTTTTTCTGTTTTTTTTTTTATGTTTTATATTACTTGTGTTGTTTTTAAAATATTCAACTATTTTTGTTGTTTCCACTGGACCGCGAAGTTTCAATACATTATCGACATGTGTTCGTCCTTTACATTACCACTTCCAACAAACGCCAATTTCTTGTCTCTGCTCGATTTTGTTTATTCTTTCGTTTCACTTTTACGTGAATTAATTAATGTTTATAAATTATACGACTGCGTTGGTTTTTAAAAACCACCTATTTTATATTATTATGTTGCTAGCCATTATTTCTTCCAAATATTAGTACGGCTGTAGCTTATTTCTACTTTGTGCCTGTTTCTGTTTTTTTTTTTTTTTATAAATATGTTTTAATTTACTTGTGTTGTTTTTAAAATATTCAACTATTTTTGTTGTTTCCACTGGTCCGCGAAGTTTCAATACATTATCGACATGTGTTCGTCCTTTAAATTACCACTTGCAACAAACGCCAATTTCTTTTCTCTGCTCGATTTTGTTTATTTTTTCGCTTCACTTTTACGTAAATAAAATAATGTTTATAAATTACAGGACTGCTTTGGTTCTTAAAAACCACATATTTTATATTGTTATGTTGCAAGCCATTATTTCTTCCATATATTACATTTTCAGTGTCCACGGATCAGTGAAACTAAAAATATTGTTAAAAATTTGTATGTTTTAAAAAAATGTGTTCTTAGTGTATTAGTGCTATACCCTGCTGTTTTTTGAATATTAAACCTGGTAAGTCAGTATTTTCAACTCCTGTATGTTGTCTTTCCCATCAGTGAGTGCGCATTAAACTTGCTGTTTGTTGTATGCTAAATCTGGTGAGTGAATATTTTTTATAACTACTGCTATTTATGTGTTTTATCAGTGAGTGGATAATAAACCTGCTATTTGATGCATGCTAAATCAGACAAGTCAATATATTTAATGACGATTTTTGTTCTTGGAATTTTGTGAGTTGTTGTAAAGTGCGTGACTACGTGTGCGGGTATTAAACCGTCTATTTCATGCATGCTAATTCTGGTAAGTAAACTTTTAACCCGTGTTAAATGCGGATATTCTCTTTAAATATTTATGGTTGTATTTATCATTTTTATCTGTTAATTCTTTATGTCACCGCGTACGGCTGTAGCTTACTTTTATTTTGTGCCTTTTTCAATACATTATCGACATGTGTTCGTAATTTCTTTTCTCTGCTCGATATTGTTTATTTTTTCGATACACTTATACGTAAATTAAATTAATAAATTACACGACTGCTTTGGTTTTTAAAAACCACCTATTTTATATTGTTATGTTGCTAGCCATTATTTCTTCCAAATATTAGTACGGCTGTAGCTTATTTCTATTTTGTGCCTGTTTCTGTTTTTTTTTTTTTATAAATATGTTTTAATTTACTTGTGTTGTTTTTAAAATATTCAACTATTTTTGTTGTTTCCACTGGTCCGCGAAGTTTCAATACATTATCGACATGTGTTCGTCCTTTAAATTACCACTTGCAACAAACGCCAATTTCTTTTCTCTGCTCGATTTTGTTTATTTTTCGCTTCACTTTTACGTAAATAAAATAATGTTTATAAATTACAGGACTGCTTTGGTTCTTAAAAACCACCTATTTTATATTGTTATATTGCAAGCCATTATTTCTTCCATATATTACATTTTCAGTGTCCACGGATCAGTGAAACTAAAAATATTGTTAAAAATTTGTATGTTTTAAAAAAATGTGTTCTTAGTGTATTAGTGCTATACCCTGCTGTTTTTTGAATATTAAACCTGGTAAGTCAGTATTTTCAACTACTGTATGTTGTCTTTCCCATCAGTGAGTGCGCATTAAACTTGCTGTTTGTTGTATGCTAAATCTGGTGAGTAAATATTTTTTATAACTACTGCTATTTATGTGTTTCGTCAGTGAGTGGATATCAAACCTGTTGTGCGAGTGCGTGTTCGTCCTTTACATTACCACTTCGAACAAACGCCAATTTTTGTCTCTGCTCGATTTTGTTTATTCTTTCGTTTCACTTTTACGTGAATTAAATAATGTTTATAAATTATACGACTGCGTTGGTTTTTAAAAACCACCTATTTTATATTATTATGTTGCTAGCCATTATTTCTTCCAAATATTAGTACGGCTGTAGCTTATTTCTACTTTGTGCCTGTTTCTGTTTTTTTTTTTTTTTATAAATATGTTTTAATTTACTTGTGTTGTTTTTAAAATATTCAACTATTTTTGTTGTTTCCACTGGTCCGCGAAGTTTCAATACATTATCGACATGTGTTCGTCCTTTAAATTACCACTTGCAACAAACGCCAATTTCTTTGCTCTGCTCGATTTTGTTTATTTTTTCGATACACTTATACGTAAATTAAATTAATAAATTACACGACTGCTTTGGTTTTTAAAAACCACCTATTTTATATTGTTATGTTGCTAGCCATTATTTCTTCCAAATATTAGTACGGCCGTAGCTTATTTCTATTTTGTGCCCTTTTTCTGTTTTTTTTTTTATAAATATGTTTTAATTTACTTGTGTTGTTTTTGAAGATTCAACTATTTTGTTGTTTCCACTGGTCCGCGAAGTTTCAATATATTATCGACACTTGTTCGTCCTTTACATTACCACTTGCAACAAACGCCAATTTCTTTTCTCTGCTCGATTTTGTTTATTGTTTCGTTTCACTTATACGTAAATTAAATTAATGTTTATAAATCACACGATTGCTTTGGTTCTTGAAAACCACCTATTTTATATTGTTATGTTGCTAGCCATTATTTCTTCCAAATATTACTTTTTCAGTGTCCACGGATCAGTGAAACTAAAAATATTGTTAAAAAATTTGTATGTTTTAAAAAAATGTGTTCTAAGTGTATTAGTGTTATACCCTGCTGCTTTTTGAATATTAAACCTGGTAAGTCAGTATTTTCAACTTCTGTATTTTGTCTTTCCCATCAGTGAGTGCTTATTAAACTTGCTGTTTGTTGTATGCTAAATCTGGTAAGTGAATATTTTTTATAACTACTGCTATTTTTGTGTTTCATCAGTGAGTGGATATTAAACCTGCTATTTGAAGCATGCTAAATCAGACAAGTCGATATGTTTAATGACTGTTTTTATTCTTGGAATTTTTTGTGGGTTGTTGTAAAGTGCGTGACTACGTGTGCGGGTATTAAACCGGCTGTTTCATGCATGCTAATTCTGGTAATTAAACTTTTTACCAGTGTTAAATGCGGATATTCTCTTTAAATAATTATGGTTGTATTTATCATTTTTATCTGTTAATTCTTTATGTCACCGCGTACGGCTGTAGCTTATTTCTATTTTGTGCCTTTTT
>JADWQK010000509.1:0-48929 GCA_017933935.1 Sesamia nonagrioides | reverse complement strand
ACATATAAAGTCACATACCTACACAAACAGCCAGACCCGGAACAACTAACTGTATCGTGGGTGCGTTTACATACATATAAAGTCACATACTTACACAAACAGCCAGACCCGGAACAACTAACTGTATCGTGGGTGCGTTTACACACATATAAAGTCACATACCTACACAAACAGCCAGACCCGGAACAACTAACTGTATCGTGGGTGCGTTTACATACATATAAAGTCACATACCTACACAAACAGCCAGACCCGGAACAACTAACTGTATCGTGGGTGCGTTTACATACATATAAAGTCACATACTTACACAAACAGCCAGACCCGGAACAACTAACTGTATCGTGGGTGCGTTTACATACATATAAAGTCACATACCTACACAAACAGCCAGACCCGGAACAACTAACTGTATCGTGGGTGCGTTTACATACATATAAAGTCACATACCTACACAAACAGCCAGACCCGGAACATCTAACTGTATCGTGGGTGCGTTTACATACATATAAAGTCACATACCTACACAAACAGCCAGACCCGGAACAGCTAACTGTATCGTGGGTGCGTTTACATACATATAAAGTCACATACCTACACAAACAGCCAGACCCGGAACAACTAACTGTATCGTGGGTGCGTTTACATACATATAAATTCACATACCTACACAAACAGCCAGACCTGGAACAACTAATTGTAGGCCATACAAATATTTGTTCGGTTCAGTCGATCGCTCAGCCACTGCACCAATCGTGTCGTCGTCGTAATTTGGTACTACATTATAAATAATTTATTTACTGTAAGTTAGTTTCTAGAAACACTTTTACAGCTTCCACCAACCTATATGACATCAACGTTTTGCCACTCAGCGATTCGTCGTGTTCCGGCATGATGTCTGGTGAAGCCGTACGGAGGACGGGTCTGAGCAGTTGTGTTGCGATGTGTACGGGTACGTTGTCTCAAATGTTCTTGTGTCGGGAGTTTGGTCGTGGAGGCTGTCCAGATCAATCTCCCTCTGGCGCAGCACCGTTGGTCGTAATGGGTTTAACATTGCATCACCTCGCTGAACTGTCGTCTTCCTTCCTATTAACTCAGTTTTTTTTGAGTGAGTAGGCTCTTAATTAACTAGTGCGCTTTACCATCAACGATAGCATCACTGCTTACCATCAGGCGGGATTGTGGTCATGCACTAGTTTGTAAATATAAAATAAAAAACCTATGAAACAAAGTCAGAGGTCACAGTCTCTTTTAAAATCCAGAAGTAATCTTGGTCAGTTCATATGAAGACCATGTAGAATTCATGTACACCATGTTGAGAGGACCCGCGAGTCAGAGCACGCATTTGTATAAAATAGTGCATCTCATTATTGCATCTATAAACTCTATTACTAAGTCACTTCTAATCAGTAGTCAGTCAGCTGTCCAATTTCTATCCTCTTTTTTTTGTTTTCGGAGGGAAACCTTTAAAAGGCACCCGACCTCTGGAGACCGAGTTCGGGTAGTGTGGGATTTGAACTTCACTAAAACCACATCGGTGATCACCGGTCTCAGTTCCTCTTACAAGACCAATTTCAGATCCTCACATCCCTGGGGAGACTGTAAAGGGCCATCCCCTAGGCCTCGCTGTGTAGGGTCATCATCATCATCTTAGCGTTTATCCCGGTTGCATCCGCGGCTTTCGCGTTGGAGCCCGGGGTCCGCTTTCTTGCTCAATTTTCTCCATTACGCGCGATCTTTAGCATCCTGAGGTGTGAGACTGTTGGCACACATGTCATCTATTACAGCGTCAAGCCAGCTCTTCTTTGGTCTACCCCGCTTGTTCTGGCCCGGCGGAGGCGCCATGGCAAGACATTTGTGACCCACGTAACATGCCGGTTTTCGTAAAACGTGACTGTACCAACGTAGGCGATCCTCCTGCAGTTTGTCCGCTATGTCACGGACATGAAGACTGCGACGGATGCGGTAGTTTTTTTTTTTTCTAATAATTATAAACTAGCGCTTGACTGCAATCCTTACGCCATTTTGCCCAAGCTGTGGAAATACGTGCCGGGTAGCACTTGAATAATGTACCCTGTGCCACCGTAATCCCTGGGGTCACTTATTAGGTGCAGAGAGTCCCCACTATATGCAACCCCAAAGATCCACTTACCTTTTGTGGGTAAGCGGGTTAAGGCATATTAGGTGCCAAGGCGGTTGCCTCAAACCTCTCTCGATGCCGCTTGGCGGCCTCCTTCTTGACCATCACGGTTTTACAGATATAAGCCACTTCTATCCAATTCTCTGCCGCTGCCAGCATAGCCTTCACTACTGCTGACAAAGACACGTCCAATTTCTAGTCTAATAACTGAACCAGTACAAACGGACAAAAATATCCAATCTCTTTCTTAAACCATTTGAACTTCAGAGCGATCTATTCCGACCGCCTGACTCATGGTGCATCGATGTTGAGAGGTGATGCGTTTCCCAAAATAACAGCGCATTACATTCGATTATATTTAGCCTGCACCGTTTTGTTGTCATATTGTTTAGTGCAAATATTTGCTCAGTGTTGCCAGGAACATATTTTTGATTTGACATTTTGGGAACAAAGGAAACGTTGGTGCTGTTTTATTTTGGGTGTTTCTCGGTTTTGAATCATGCTGTTTAAATGTCGAAGGTGCGTTTTAGACTGAGAAACGCATCGATGAAATTTAATTTATTTAACAAAAAGAAGTTCATTTATCTAATTAAAGTTCATTCGATAATATTCATTGGTTTCTTACTAAATTTCAATTTTATCCGACCTTTGTTGACCGTACACATGGATACGCTAACAATCCCTGAAACTCTGATTTTGTAACAGTAATTTGGATTTTTCTCCCAATACGTTGATCAGATTATGGACGTATGAGGAACAGGGTGCAAAGTTCAGTCAGCCTCCATAGAAAAGGGAGGATCCTCCGACCAGACGGGTCTGATGTCTGGTGGGCAACCGCCCAACGGTTGATGTTGAAAAGTTGTATGCAACGTTATTTTTATTTATGCGAAACCTGAATATAGTTTGTTCAGAATAAGCAACTGAATCGATTCTAGTAATTTTTACACCATGTTATATTTTTCACAAATACACTTAGAAACTGTTGCAATATGGTTACCAAGCGCGGTACGCAGCTTAGGTCACGCATAGATTACCCGCAACAGCTGACGCTAGAGGTCAATGCCCTGCTAGCCCGCCTGAGCGGAGCGTGGACCATATTTTTGTTGGGACAACCAAGAAGGATAACAAGCTCATAAACATCTTTTTGAAATTTTGTACACAGATTCTTTCCTTAAAAATACTGGACACGTGTTTCGGGTTTCGAATAAACAAAAAATAATGTCGTATATGCTAGTTGCACGGTAAACTCTGCTTGTGAGATGCAGGATCTGTATGATATTAGTATGACGGTTTGTTCGTATGTGGCGTTTGTAGAACCGCTATAAGTTAAACTACAGATTAAAGATTTCATTGCTTCAGTTAAACAGTATGACGTGGTTTGACAGATACATGGCGTGCAAATAGCCTATCAATTAGGGACAGCTCTAAATAGTTCTTTTCGACCTTCGAAACCATTTCTTAGAACAAAGGAAATCGAGTTCCGGCTGTCTTGTTCTAATAAGGGCTTGTTCATATTGGTAATTAATCTGTATCCCCCTTATTCATAAACGTTGTTTAAAGTTAACTAGTGATTAGCGTTTCTATTATCCATAAATTTTTGACCTTTTAACGTCACTTAATTTTAATCATCGTTTATGAATAAACACCGCAGTGTTTAAGGGATTTATTCATAAACAATGGTTAAAGTTAAGTGACGTGTAAAAGTCTAAAATGTATGGTTAAATAATCGCTAATCACTAGTTAACTTTAAGCACCGTTTATGAATAAGGCGGTAAATCTAGATCTGTCAATATACCGTCACTTTGTGTGGTTATGAAACTGGTATTATCGAGATTGTGGGTTCAAATTCGGGCTAGTAGATATGTGTCTTTTTCAAAATATTTTTTATGTAATTTTTGTATTTATCCTGGATATTATGTACTGATATCGCGGCAAGAAAACTTGTTGAGAAAAAAAAAATTACTTAAAATTAAAGATTAATTACATTGATTAGTCAATTTCTTAAGCTATCTTATAAGACCGCCGATTGGGTCTTTTTCTGTTAATATAGTCTATACTAATATATAAAGCTGAAGAGTTTGTTTGTTTGACCGCGCTAATCCCAGGAACCGATGGTCCGATTTGAAAAAATATTTTTGCGTTGGATAGCCCATTAATCCAGGAAGGCTTTAGGCTATACATAACATCACGCTGAGACCAATAGAAGCGGAGCATATAAAAAAAAAACATTGAAACTCAAATTGAAACCGTGGTGCGCAGCTAGTATTGTAGGTATATGTTTCTATGGACCATGATGTCCGAAATAAGTGGATAAATAAATAAATAACATAAATAAATAAAGAGTATTCCATTCTATTTAATAAACCCGATACGTTATAGTTTGGTATGTAAATGTGATTTTTAAATAAATTCCTGTTATTTCGTTGTCGTTTTTAAGTAGTTTTAGTTTCAACTGTTGTAGTAGGTACTTCAGGTAACACTTTTTTAAAATATTTCAAAAAATATAGCTTCTGTAAAATATTTTGAAGGTTTTTTTTGCAACTATCTGCTACTGAATGCCATTCCGGTAGGCAGGTACGAAAAACAAATCTTGTAGAATCACTCCACACTGTGTCAGCCTGTCTGTCACCACATTTTTCAAAGTTACTGGACATGTTGACGTGTGAAACCTTTTGCTTTACGTCAACATCTCATTTGAACTCTAATTATATTTAGAGACTGTTAAAAACGGTTTGCAAGTCAATGACCTAACTGATGGTCGAAGAAGAAATGACGAGAACGTTTTATAATATGATTTATTTAATGAGCAAGGAGTTAGACAGTACGTCATTTCATCCATCCATTCCAACTGAGGAGAATAAAGGTATGTTGCTTGTTTTACATTTTTTTTTCTAATTAAATGCCCTACTTGTGAATTATTTCTTTGTATCGTGAGTGTGTTTACAAACATTTCACATTATACAAAAACAGCCAGACAGAATGACTTGGACAGCCTCCCGTGGCGTAGCGGTAGCGAACGGCGGCCGCTGCGTAAACCGCAGATGCAGCGAATATGAATATCACCCAAGTGTCAAAACATGGGTTATTGTGGAACCCTCAGTCCAACAATTCAACTGCACTTTCGCTTGCCGGAAATCATCAAAGTTTATCCAAAATCCAAAAGTTAGACTGGTAAAGCGGACCCTGTATTCCAAAGCTAATAAACCAAACAAACCAAAACTCTGTTCCAAATTTTCTCGGTGAAGCCATAACATCGGCTGTTGGCAGAAGTTACCACCAACCAGACAAAGTCTTGCCGTCGTTAATATTGCATCACTCCTCGCTCAACTGCCGTCTTCCTTCCTATTCAATTTAGTTTTTTTCAGTGAATAGGCTTTAATAGTTAGCGCGTTTTACCATCAACGATTGCATCACCAAGCTACTCATTAGGCGGGATTTCAGTCACACTAAGTTCATAATTAAAAAAAAAAAAATCTGAAAGAAGCCTTGGATGCGGCTGAGATGATAATTATGATGACACAAACAGCCATACCCGGAACAGCTATTTGTAGGTGCACCATGTCATCCATCCATTCCAACTATGCTGCTTGTTTACACCTTTTTGTTTTTTTATAACACCCACACACTAGGAATCATTCTTGTATCGTGGGTGCACACACACACAGAACCGGGACAACTACCTGTAGGCCATACAATTATTTGATTACTCCTACGTTTGGATCGCCTTCCAGTCTATGCGGTCACACCTGAATGCCTTTCACAGATATTTCACAGTCGTTACCTGTAATTTGTGGCCCAAAGTTTTACCAAGCGGTTTTGCGGAATCCAGTTACTGAGTTATGTAGGTCAGATGGCAGACTTTCTATGTGAAATACTGAACCCTAATTGCCTAACACACCATTACTATCAGTTGAATTAATTTTGAAGCTTATTGCTATTCCATTGCTCCTTATGTTCGAAAATGTGTTTGCTCAACAACGTAAATAACGCAATGAATGTTGTTCTTCTTCAACCTATAGAGGTTCACTGCTGGACAAAAGCCTTCCCCTAGGCTTTCCGCGACGACCGGTCTTGTGCTACTCGCATCCATCGGCTTTCCGCGACTTTCACAAGGTCATCGGTCCTCCTTGTTGGGGGCCTCCCAACGCTACGTCTTCCGGTACGTGGCCGCCACTCCAGAACCTTAGTGCCCCATCGGCGATCGGTTTTACGAGCAAGGTCTCCGCCCACTGCCACATAATTTTAGCGACTAGAAGTGCTATCTCCTCATTTCTGATTCGATTGCGCATAGAAACTTCGAGCATAGCTCTTTCCATCGCCCTTTGTGTGACTCTGAGCCTTCGTATGAGGCCCATTGTGACCAACCACGTTTAAGTTCCGGCATCACTGGCAACACACACTGGTCAAAAACTTTGAACTGTCAAAATGAAACCCATTGCTCCTGATAATGTCTTACGTGATTGACAGTCTCCGTGGCGTAGCGGTAGCGAACGCGACCGTTGCGCAAGGAGGCGCGGGTTCGATCTCCGCACAGTCCAAATATTTGTATGCATGAATATGAATATTTGCACTGGTCCGGCCGTGCCTCGGAAAGCACGTTAAGCTGTTGGTTCCGGTTGCCATACGAACATCTAGTAGCAGTCGTTACGGGTTGTTGGAGCCCTCAAAAGTCTAACAATTGGTTTAACTGTAATGCTTCGATATCGCTTTCAGGTTGTGGAGGTCAGACGGCAGTCGCTTCACGGAAAATATCGAAGTTTAACCAAAATCAGCAGTTAGACTAGTAAAGCGGACCCCAGACTCCAAAGCTGAAAAGCTACGGATACGACTGGGATTAACGCTGAGATGATGATGATGAATGTCTTACGCGATTACACTGCTAGTATTCAGTTGTATCTTGATACATTAGAAGGCGACCTCTTAGTTGGTAAAAGGCTACGCAGAATGTTTGCTACTTTTCTTTTTGATCCACCTAGGTTTCACTAATTCTGCCTAATTCGTTTTAAACTCGCCCTTAGGCCGTAGTAATCCAATCTAAATCAATCTGAATACATTAGCGTGTAACGAACGAGACATCATATCCGTTTCTTAAAAACAATGCGCCGAAAATAGCAATACGTGACAATGACACGTAATGTATACTTCTGATGGAGGCTAACTAGTCAAGATTAGTCTCTTGATAGTTACCGTTGAGCTTTAAATGATATACCACTGCTTTCAAAATGGTGATGGAAACCTTCGTACACACACACAAGACAAGTCCTAGAATAAACAATTCGAACAAATGTGACATTTTCCAACCGGCATTCGGCAATGGAGGTATGAGGAACAGGGTTCAAAGTTCACTCAGAATCCACTGAAATGGAAGGATCCTCCGACCAGACGGGTGTGGCGTCTGGTGGGCAACCACCCAACGGTTGATGTTGGGAAGTTGTAACGAACGAGATATTGTATCTGTTTCTAAAACAATGGGCTGAAAATGATAATACGTGACACGCAATGTACGCAATGTTGAATATTAAATGATACACCAATACTTTCAAAATGGTGAAGGAAATCATCGTGAGGAAACTGTCAACAACAATTCTTTGAACTAAAAATTGGAACACGTGTGAGATGTACCAACCGGCATTCGGCGCGCGTTTCAGATTACATCCCACTCCAATTAGCAGGGACACCTCCCTTTTCTTCTTTTGTAACAGGAGTGGGAACATTATAGGCTGATCATGATCAAATTTTGTAGTAAGGTTTGGCTCCTCTCTCGTCCACTGCTGGGTGATGAATTCCCCCGACTATTATAACAATGTAGCCATCTCACAGTGAGATCTTATTTGAAGTGAGCGTGGATGGATTGACACCATTCACAGTTCACTTCTCACGGTGAAAGTTTTACAGAACGGATCCGCTGCAATGTGTAGCTTAGTAATTATTTGGGATAGATTACAGTAACAGTGACTATTTTATTTTATTGAGAAAAACAGACATGCAATTGCACATTACATGATAAATTTAAGTTTAAACAAATTTTCACAAGTTACTTAGGTTTCAAGATACAGAGTTGGAAAGTTAATACATGCATACTTTAGTTCACTTAATCTAAAACTCAACATGAGACACATAAAAATTTGTTTTTTAAACTTATTTTTAGTTAAGGCGAATATATCTACATTATTAAAATGAGTGTTATAGGTCTCTACTAATCTCCGAAGCGGCGCTAATCGTAACAGAGATTAGCCAGATGGCTAATCTCTGTTAGGATAAGCGCCGTTTTCGCGGGTATCTCCTGCGTATCTACGCAGGAGATTATTATAGTGCACAAGTGTGTGTACAAATTTAGACGCACTATCTGTTCGTTTCATAGTCCAATGGAACGGCAATCAGGCGCACGGCGAAGGGCTTTACGTAAACGGGCTGTGTATTAACCCCAAGAGCCTACGCAGACGATGGAGTTTTCTCCGCGGCGGAGAAAAAAGTACGCCTCACGAATAAAAAATCCACCGCGGATTTACCGCCAACTCAACGCACACGGTGTGCGGTTATTTGTTGCCCAGAAATCCATGTGCGTTGCTTCGCCGAGTCACACGAGTCTTATTTCATTCGGGGACTCCCCCGTACTTTTGTCCGGTCCGCTCTCTGCATGTCCTCCGTTATTCGGGGGATTTTTTTGTACGCGGTACTTTTAATCCCTCGTTTGCGTTACTCGATACAGATGTAAGCGATCTATTTTAGCGGACAAAAGTCAGCGGACGAAAATCCCTCGTCTGCGCAACTATAAAAGGCGGGCAATTTTTTCTTTATATTTCTAAGTTATATTTTCTTAAAGGTGTTTCACGTATATATTAGGTATATCTGTGTCGTAGTCGTATTTACATTTCTATTGAGTCGTAGCTACGTCTTAATGAGGTTTCGTGATCGAAAATTGGTGACAGACTTTACCAACATGTTTATTTAACTGACAGGTTTTATTCTATGAAAAATAAACCGTCTGGATTTTCAGCAAATAAATTATTCTTACTCATATACTACATTTTTACGGTGACCTAAATAAAATGAAAAACAACTTCTTTAGCGTAAGATGTAAGATAAGGTTGGAAAGGAAATGAGCTCCCAAAGTTGGCACCTCACCTAGTGGAGAATAGTTATATGTGTATCTATGCAACTTTATTTTTTGTTTATGTGGAACTTGCTCGTTTGGACCGCCCATTGGTCCGTTCGGTACAAACGATCCCAACTAGTCGTAATCATTTGACAAAAATGTATTCGCCGATTAGAGGGCCGAGTATAGTTTGTTCAGTATAAGCAACTGCATCAATACCAATTATTTTTACACCTTGATATTTTTCCCCAATTTAGAAATTGTAGCAGATTGGTTACCGAACGGTTACGATAGATCATAGTAATTTCGGGCGTGCCACAGCTGACGCCAGAGTTCAACGAACCGTGCTCCCTCGCCCGACCGGACCATATTTTTATTGGGACAACCAAGTAGAATAGCAAGCTCATAAATTTGTGGTTTTCCATTAAATCTTTTTGAAATTTTGTACATTACATACATATTCTTTACTTAAAAATACTGGACACGTGTTTAGGGTCTCGCATAAACAAAGAATAATGTTGTATATGTCCTTAATACCTACTTCTATCCAATTTTTTTTTATACTTGACAGCTCTTGGACTCCTCCTGCTTACAAGTTGTAACTCGAAAGTTCAAACCCCAAGAAGAAGGCGCTTTAATTTATGTAAATTATGTCATCACCACTGCTCTCAAAACGGTGAAGGTAAACATCGTATGGAAACTTGCATCACTGCTCACCATCAGGCGGGATTGCGGTCAAGCACTAGTTTATAATTTATTAAAAAAAATCGCCGTGTCCTAGAGCCAAAACTTTGAAGACATGCGTCATCTACCAACCCTCCCTAGGCCCGCGTGGTAGATTACGGCCGCTCCCTCTCACCGAGTGGAGGCCTGTGTTCCAGGAGTGGGAACGTTATATTTAACCTATTCACTCTAGCCTTGAGGACTCTTAAATTGTAATCAGACGGGGCGATCATGAATTTTTAGTACGTCCATGTGTAAAAAAAGACAGTAATGAACTTGTATAAGACCTTAGCAATGATCTGGAAAGATGGAATAATGATAAGTACCGGTGAAAACAACAAAATACGTCGCTTTTGGCATCAATAGAGTTCCAAGAGTCACAGTAATGTATGTGTAATTATACTGCAATAGAAGTAAATAACTTTCTTCCGTGGCGCAGTGGTCAACACGCCTGCCTGCGACGTGGAGGCCTCGGGTTCGGGCAGGCCATGATGGAAAACGATCTTTTCCTGATTGGCCTGGGTCTTGGATATTTATCTATATATGTATCTATTATAAATATAGTATCATTGAGTTAGTATCCCATAACACAAGTCTCGAACTTACTTTGGGGCTAGCTCAATCAGTGCGATTTGTCCGTATATATACATATATATATATATATATATATATGTATATATATATATAGATATCCCTTTGGGCACTTTGTTGATCAGACGTGCCGTATAGGTAGTAATTTGTTGATCCATTTTCACTTGTTGATCCGGGGGCCTTTTCTTGATCCGATGCCATCTGCCCATAAATATGTAGGTCCGTTCGGAGCCACAAGTGTCACGATGAATAATAATAAGTAATAACAATAATTAAGGGCTGTTTTATACAAATCCACCTTTTTGGCGTCTGGGCAGTTGTTGATCCAATTCAAATGGGCCAATCAGGGCGCAGCATTTGCCAAGGGCGTGAAGCGATTGGATAAGCAGCAGTTACTTTTTTATGTATGTTCACCGATAAATCTCAGACGCCTAGACCGATTTACAAAATTCTTTTTATGTTAGAAAAGGTAAACTTTCTAAATGGTCCCATAGTCAGGATCTGATGATGGAAGACTAAAGAAATCAAGAGGAACTTCCAAAAATCGTAGGGGCGACTAGTGCATTTCTAAGTATCTTCATTAAGTATTTTAGAGAACTACAATTTGATAAAGGTCTGGTATAGCTGATGATGGAGCGGGGAGAAAGTCAAGGAACTCCTCAATTATTCACAGCAGCTACCTTGAGTTTGTGCTTGATTAATTTGTCTTGATAAGAACTTTACGAAAAGATGGGTTATGACTGTCATGAAGGCTCTGGTGATAAAAACAAAGGCCAGTTCAGGGAACTCTTCAATTTTTAATAGTAGATACCTTGTGTTTGGACTTAATTCATTTATATTGATGAGAACTTTGCACCTATATGGGTTAAAATGATGGTTTGTAGTAAATCTGATGATGAAGACCATAGGCAGTCGAGGGAACTCCTCAACTATTCACAGCAGCCACCTTGCGTTTGTGCTTGATTAATTCGTATTGATAAGAACTTTGCACCTATGCTCGGTGCCTTTGCTTGGTGGTAGGCCATAACATCGCCGGCAGAAGTTACCACCCACCAGACAAAGTCTTGCCGCCAAGCGATTCGTCGTGTTCCGGCCTGATTTCTGGTGAAGCCGTACGGAGGACGGGTCTGAGCAGTTGTGTTGCGATGTGTGCCGGGTACGATGCGCCAAATGTTGTTGCAAGTGAATGGGCTTAATAAACTAGCGCGCTTTACCATCAACGATTGCATCACTGCTTACCATCAGGCGTAATTGCAGTCAAGCGCAAGTTTATAATTATTAAAAAATATATATATGGGCTAAAATGAATGTTTGTCGGTCGTGGTCTTCATCATCAAATCTACTACAGATTTTCATAATAATGCATATCGGTGAAAATTACTCATCAATATATATTAATTAAATCCAAATACAAGGGAACTACTGTAAACCGTTGAGGAGTTACCTGAACTGGCCTTTGTATTCATCATCAGAGCCCTAATGACAGTTACAACCCATTTATGTGTAAAGTTCTTATTAATACAAATTAATCAAGTCCAAACACAAGGTAGTTGCTGTGAATTGTCGAGGAGTTCCCTCAACTGTCTCCCGACTTCATATCTACTCCAGATCATTACTAAATTGTAGTGCTTTAAAATACTTAATGAAAATAACTAGAAATGCACTAGTTGCCCGTAAAAATTTTGAAAGTTTTCCTTGATTTCTCTAATCTTTAATCATCAGATCCTGACCTGGTGACATGGGACCACCCTTTCAAATAAAACAAGAATTTCGCAAATGGGTCCAGGCGTCTTACAGTAATCGATGAACATACATAAAAAAAAACACCTCCTCCTTTTTTGAAGTCGGGTAAACACTTAAATTGCCAAAAGAAAATAATTTTTCTATTGACAATTTAAATTTTATAGGATTTTGACATTGATTACTAACTTTTTTATTGCTATTGCCCGAGGTCGAATCCTTTAGTCTCAACGCCTGCGCTGCTGCCGATGACAATAGTATCATACTAAGCAGTATACGGTGAAATCACGCAGGTATTTACTAACTACTTTTCTCAAACAATCTGCGGAAATCAAACACATAATTTTCTTTTTTAAGTTCAATGACGAATAATGAACAATAATATTTTTTCCCGCGCTATTATAATGTTCTTTTGTTTTTTTCAATAAACAATCTACTACTGTCTATTTGCAAGATAGTCCAAAATTTGAATAAAACCTTTTATTAGTTACCTCCTTGGTATTCCATGTTTCGAATGCAGTTTTTTTTTTCGAAAGAAATTCAAACTAGGACGTTGGAACGAAACGCAAACTCCCTATGTTGACATTCCATGTGTCTAACGCGTTCCAGTACCTACCACAAACCATTACTATTCATTCATCATATCATTATTATTCTTTGTAAGATCTGTCAATATTTACCTGTGTTAACAAATAAATGATTTAATTTGATTTGATTAGAAAACAGCGCTTTCATTCGCTAAAATATAACGCGACTAAGCGAAATTATTTTTATAACACACTTAGGTATGTAACTTTGAGTAGACTGAGAAATCATCCACCAGATCCACAGATCTTTATTACCTTTATTACTTAGTAAGTAGCAAATATGATTTTATTTCCAATAACGTGCGGTTGAGTTTATCTTTTTTAATTTACAAAAATATTATAAATGGGGACACATGTTTATTGTACACACTACGCTAGGATATCTTAATGTTCTTTATGAATTATTTACTGAATGCACTTTTAACTACATAAATCTCGCACTTTTATTTAGTAAAGAACACTTTAAATAATTTAAAACTCCAGTGGAAAAATTGAAGCTCAGCTTAAATTTCCCGCCAAAACTCCTGACCCGGGTTATAACATCAGGAAAACATTGTTTTATTTTGAGTACGAGGCTTTTTAGTAAATTATAATACTTTATTATTTTTTCTTTTTCTTTATTATGTGTTTATTATTTTTTAGTGTATTATTATTGTAATGTGCGTTCTGTTTGGAAGGAGTAAACAATTTTTCTTTCTACCTGATTAATACCTAAAAAAACCGCTACGCTAAATTCAACCCTTAAAACTGAAACTTAAAATTTAATAATAATATGTATTCGCATATAATTTCTACCAAAGAAGTCTATAGTTAATTGCATGGAGTGTAACCGAGGCCGTCCACACAATATTTTCAGCCCAAAACATGCAGCGCCGTTATCGTGTTTGGACTAATTAGATTGATTTCGATTAATAGAGTTTAAAAACTTAATATAAATGGTAAGTTAGAAATAAAGTATAAAAACCCCATACGCAAAATTCAACCTCGTTAAATATTAATAACAATAACTTTGACTTCATACTAAACATAATTGATCGACCAGTACGGTATCAGTACATCTTCAGATCAAAATAAGTATTATGAAGTACGAGCTACATGGATCAACATAAGGCAATGATTTTTGAAATATATTTCAAGCCAAAAAGTCTTCGTGCATTTAAAAAAAATAGTCGTTATGGATCCACTAATGCATGGAATTGTTAAAAAAATATATATAGATCTTACAATGTATGGAGCATTGCGAATATAAAATATCTAGATTAGCTGTAATAAATTCATAACTGATCAACTGTTACGGTATAGGTATCGGATCAAAAGATATTACTGAAGGCGAGACACTGATTTTTGAAATATCCAGAGCGGTTCGGGCTGAAGCTTTATCGAGTAGTTCTATCGAGCAACATTCTTCACGTTACCCGCCCGAGAAACACACAATACAGTTGCGTATTTCTCGGGCGGAGTGGCAACGTCGCATTCTATTAAGGAATGTTGCCAAACATATTCCTCGATAGGACATTATACTCGATAAAAAATTTTTCAACAATTTCATGCATTAGTGGTTCCGTAACGGCAAAATTTTTTGAACCCACGAGGACTTTTTAGCTCTGAATATATTTCAAAAATCAATTACTTGTGTTGAACCATTTATATACTCGTACTTCCAGTAATACATCTTTTGATCCGAATATACATATATATATATATATATGTATATATATATATATATATATATATATAAACACCTCTTTGCACACTTAGTTGATCCAGCCGCGATCCCGAACACAATAGACTCCACCTTTAGCACGGAATAACTTTAATCCAGTTGCGTATTTCTCGGGCGGAGTGGCAACGTTGCATTCTATTAAGCGATGTTGCCAAACATATTCCTCGATAGGACATTATACTCGATAAAATTTTTTTCAACAATTTTATGCATTAGTGGATCCATAACGGCTAAATTTTTTGAACCCACGAGGACTTTTTAGCTCTGAATATATTTCAAAAATCAATTACTTGTGTTGAACCATTTATATACTCGTACTTCCAGTAATACATCTTTTGATCCGATACCTATACCGTAACAGTTGATCAAATAGGAATTTATTATAGCTAATCTAGATATTTTATATTCGCAATGCTCCATACATTGTAAGATCTATATATATATTTTTTAACAATTCCATGCATTAGTGGATCCATAACGACTATTTTTTTTAAATGCACAAAGACTTTTTGGCTTGGAATATATTTCAAAAATCATTGTCTTATGTTGATCCATGTAGCTACTCGTACTTCGTAATACTTATTTTGATCTGAAAATGTACTGATACCGTACCGGTCGATCAATTATGTTTAGTATGAAGTCAAAGTTATTGTTATTAATATTTAAAGAGGTTGAATTTTGCGTATGGGGTTTTTATACTTTATTTCTAACTTACCATTTATATTAAGTTTTTAAACTCTATTCATCGAAATCAATCTAATTAGTCTAAACACGATATCGGCGCTGCATGTTTTGGGCTGAAAATATCGTGTGGACGGCCTCGGTTACACTCAATGCAATTAACACTGCTTGTATAGACTTCTTTGCTAGAAATTGTATGCGAATACATATTATTATTAAATTTGAAGTTTCAGTTTTAAGCGTTGAATTTTGCGTAGCGGTTTTTTTAGGTATTAATCAGGTAGAAAGAAAAATTGTTTACTCCTTCCAAACAGAACGCACATTACAATAATAATACACTAAAAAATAATAAACACATAATAAAGAAAAAGAAAAAAAAGTAATATAATTTACTAAAAAGCCTCGTACTCAAAATAAAACAATGTTTTCCTGATGTTATAATCCGGGTCAGGAGTTTTGGCGGGAAAGTTGAGCTGAGCTTCAATTTTTCCATTGGAGTTTTAAATTATTTAAAGTGTTCTTTACTAAATAAAAGTGCGAGATTTATGTAGTAAATAGTGCATTCAGTAAATAATTCATAAAGAACATTGAGATATCCTAGCGTAGTGTGTACAATAAACATGTGTACCATTTATAATATATTTGTAAATTAAAAAATATAAACTCAACCGCACGTTAGTGGAAATAAAATCATATTTGCTACTTACTAAGTAAAGAAAGCGCTTTTCTCTAATCAAATCAAATTAAATCATTTATTTGTTAACACAGGTAAATATTGACAGATCTTACAAAGAATAATAATGATATGATGAATGAATAATAACGGTTTGTGGTAGGTACTGGAACGCGTTAGACACATGGAATGTCAACTTTAGCGGCCGCAATTTTGAAATAGGGAGTTTGCGTTTCGTTCCAACGTCCTAGTTTGAATTTCTTTCGAAAAAAAAAACTGCATTCGAAACATGGAATACCAAGGAGGTAACTAATAAAAGGTTTTATTCAAATTTTGGACTATCTTGCAAATAGACAGTAGTAGATTGTTTAAAAAAAGCAAAGAACATTATAATAGCGCGGGAAAAAATATCATTGTCCATTATTCGTTACTGAACTTAAAAAAGAAAATTATGTGTTTGATTTCCGCAGATTATTTCAGAAAAGTAGTTAGTAAACGCCTGCTTGATTTGACCGTATACTGCTTAGTATGATACTATTGTCATCGGCAGCAGCGCGGGCGTTGAGACTAAAGGATTCGACCTCGCGCAATAGCAATAAAAAAGTTAGTAATCACTGTCAAAATCCTATAAAATTTAAATTTGTTGTTAAAGTTGTCAACAGAAAAATTATTTTCTTTTGGCAATTTAAGTGTTTACCCGACTTCAAAAAAAAGGAGGAGGTTCACAATTCGTCGCAATCTTTTCTTTTATGTATGTTCATCGATTACTGTAAGACGCCTGGACCCGTTTGCGAAATTCTTGTTTTATTTGAAAGGGTGGTCCCATAGTCACCATAGATCTGATGATTAAAGATTAGAGAAATCAAGGAAAACTTTCAAAACTTTTACGGGCAACTAGTGCATTTCTAGTTATTTTCATTAAGTATTTTAAAGCACTACAATTTAGTAATGATCTGAGTAGATATGAAGTCATCAAGATAGGGAGACAGTTGAGGGAACTCCTCGACAATTCACAGCAGCTACCTTGTGTTTGAACTTGATTAATTTGTATTAATAAGAACTTTACACCTAAATGGGTTGTAACTGTCATTAGGGCTCTGATGATGAATACAAAGGCCAGTTCAGGTAACTTCTCAACGGTTTAGAGTAGTTCCCTTGTTTTTGGATTTAATTATAATATTGATGAGCAATTTTCACCGATATGCATTATTATGAAAATCTGTAGTAGATTTGATGATGAAGACCACGACCGACAAACATTCATTTTAGCCCACATATTTTTTTTTTTAATAATTATAAACTAGCGCTTGACTGCAATTCCGCCTGATGGTAAGCAGTGATGCAATCGTTGATGGTAAAGCGCGCTAGTTTATTAAGTCCATTCACTTACAAAACCTTAGTGAATAGGAAGGAAAACGGCAGTTGAGCGTCGACAACGCTGCGCCAGAGGGAGATTGATGTGAAGACCCTCCACGACCAAACTCCCGGCACAACAACATTTGGCGCATCGTACCCGGCACACATCGCAACACAACTGCTCAGACCCGTCCTCCGTACGGCTTCACCAGAAATCAGGCCGGAACACGACGAATCGCTTGGCGGCAAGTCTTTGTCTGGTGGGTGCTAACTTCTGCCGGCAACCGATGTTATGGCCTACCACCGAGCAAATGCACCGAGCATAGGTGCAAAGTTCTTATCAATACGAATTAATCAAGCATTAATCATGCTCAGGCTAGTAGGGAATCAATCCGGTCCGAAGGAGAGGCCATGGTTGAGCGAACGAGTGTTGCACTGCAGGCAGTCTCCGAATGGGGCAATGCCAATCTTGTAGCATTCAATGCCGCCAAAACACAAGCGTGTCTTTTCACCGCCAAAAGGAGCCCGTTCACCTTGGCTCCTACTTTTCGAAATGTGTCCTTGGAGTGTTCCGACCGCTTTTGGGAGTTGAGATTTCCTCGAACCTTAACTTTGGGCAGTTCATTGAGTCCAAGGCCAAGGTGGCTGCCAGGAAACTTGGCGTTATCGCAAAGGTCCGGCAGTACTTCACACCTGGGCAGCTTCTAATGTTATACAAAGCCCAGGTCCGTTCGTGTGTGGAGTACTGCAGCCACATTTGGGCTGGTGCTGCCAAGTGTCACCTGGCCACTTTGGATTCAGTGGAGAGACGTGCAAAGAGGCTGATTAGTGACCCTGATCTAACTCGAGTTGGTCTCCAAAGCCTAGAGCACAGGCGTAGAGTAACCAGCCTTTCGATATTCTATAGGATGCATTTCGGGGAGTGTGCGAGGGAATTGCATGATTTAATTCCCCCATCTCCGTTCCACCAGCGGACGACCCATCGTACGGCTGGTTTCCACCCTTACGTTGTTAACACCACTACGATCCGGACGAAGCGTTTCGCCTCCTCCTTTATACCGCGTACATCGAGGGACTGGAACAATTTGCCCGCGGCGGTGTTTCCGTCGGACTACAATTTGAGTGTCTTTAAGGCCAGAGTGAATAGGCTCTTAATAAACTAGTGCGCTTTACCATCAACGATTGCGTCACTGCTTACCATCAGGCAGGATTGCGGTCAAGCGCTGGTTTATCATATGTAAGAAAAAAAAAAAACACAAACGCAAGGTGGCTGCTGTGAATAGTTGAGGAGTTCCCTCGACTGCCTATAGTCTTCATCATCAGATTTACTACAAACCATCATTTTAACCCATATAGGTGCAAAATTCTCATCAATATAAATGAATTAAGTCCAAACACAAGGTACCTACTGTTAACCGTTGAAGAGTTCCGTGAACTGGCCTTTTTTTTCATCACCAGAGCCTTCATGACAGTCATAACCCATCTTTTTAACCGACTTCAAAAAGGAGGAGGTTACTCAATTCGACCGTATATATGCTTTTTTTTTATGTTTGTTCGCGCGTAACTTCGTCGTTTATGAACCGATTTTGATAATTCTTTTTTTGTTGGAAAGAAGACATTCCCAAGGTGGTTCCATGATAAGGACATCAGGGTCTGATGATGGAAGACTAGAGAAATCAAGGGGAACTTTCAAAAATCGTAGGGGCGATTAGTGCATTTCTTAGTATTTTCATTAAGTATTTAAAGCACTACAATTTGATAAAGGTCTGGAGTAGATCTGATGATGGAGCCGCAAGACAGTCGAAGGAACTCCTCAACAATTCACAGCAGCTACCTTGTGTTTGGGCTTGATTAATTTGTATTGATAAGAACTTTACACCTAGATGGGTTGTGCCTGTCATAAGAGCTCTGATGATGAAGACAAAGGCCAGTTCCGGGAACTCCTCAACGGTTTGCAGTACCTACTTTGTGTTTGGTTTTAATTCGTTTATATTGATGAGAACTTTGCACCCATTGGGTTAAAATAATGTTCTGCAGTACCTAAATCTGATGATTAAGACCATAGGCTGTCGAGAGAATTCTTCAAAATTACGGGTAAAAATTAAAGTAAACAAAATTACGTCATTTCCCAACTATATTTGCGTCAGCTTCCAGTCTAACCGGATGTAACTGAATACACTTTTCAGCTACTTTTCACAACTAAAAAGTGTAAAATAAAAACTTTTTTACAAAAAAATAACCGACTTCTAAAAACCACTACAAAGTGAAAAATAACTAATTTCGGAAGTCGGTGTCAAAAACTAATACCTATACAAAAACCAAAGACACCGACTTCCGAAATTAGTTATTTTTCACTTTGTAGTGGTTTTTAGAAGTCGGTTATTTTTTTGTAAAAAAGTTTTTCTTGTAAAGTTCTTATCAACACAAATTAATCAAGCACAAACTCAAGGTAGCTGCTGTGAATAATTGAGGAGTTCCCTTGACTTTCTCCCGGCTCCATCATCAGCTATACCAGACCTTTATCAAATTGTAGTTCTCTGAAAAACTTAATGAAGATACTTAGAAATGCACTAGTCGCCCCTACGATTTTTGGAAGTTCCTCTTGATTTCTTTAGTCTTCCATCATCAGATCCTGACTATGGGACCATTTAGAAAGTTTACCTTTTCTAACATAAAAAGAATTTTGTAAATCGGTCTAGGCGTCTGAGATTTATCGGTGAACATACATAAAAAAGTAACTGCTGCTTATCCAATCGCTTCACGCCCTTGGCAAATGCTGCCCTGATTGGCCCATTTGAATTGGATCAACAACTCAGACGCCAAAAAGGTGGATTTGTATAAAACAGCCCTTAATTATTGTTATTACTTATTATTATTCAGCGTGACACATGTGGCTCCGAACGGACCTACATATTTATGGGTCAGATGGCATCGGATCAAGAAAAGGCCCCCGGATCAACAAGTGAAAATGGATCAACAAATTACTACCTATACGGCACGTCTGATCAACAAAGTGCCCAAAGGGATATCTATATATATATATATATATATATATATATATATTTATTATTTATTTATATATATTTATTTAGATTATCTAATCGGGTTCGATTTGTCCGTATATATATATATATATATATATATATAGATATCCCTTTGGGCACTTTGTTGATCAGACGTGCCGTATAGGTAGTAATTTGTTGATCCATTTTCACTTGTTGATCCGGGGGCCTTTTCTTGATCCGTTGCTATCTGACCATAAATATGTGGCTCCGTTCGGATCCACATGTGTCACGATGAATAATAAGAAGTAATAACAATAATTAAGGGCTGTTTTATACAAATCCACCTTTTTGGCGTCTGACCAGTTGTTGATCCAATTCAAACGGGCCAATCAGGGCGCAGCATTTGCCAAGGGCGTGAAGCGATTGGATAAGCAGCAGCTTCTTTTTTTAAGTATGTTCACTGAGTAATCTCAGACGCCTGGATCGATTTTCAAAATACTTTGTTGTTTGGAAAGGTAAACTTTTTAAGCGGTCCCGTAGTCACCAAGTCAGGATCTGATGATGGAAGAGTAAAAGAAATCAAGAGGAAATTCCAAAAATCATAGGTCACTAGTCACCAGTGCATTTCTAAATATCTTCATTAAGTATTTCAAAGAACTACAATTTAATAAAGGTCTGGTGTAGCTGATGATGGAGCCGGGAGACAGTCAAGGGAACTCCTCAATGATTTACAGCAGCTACCTTGAGTTTGTGCTTGATTAATTTGTGTTGATAAGAAATTTACAAAAATATGGGTTATGACTGTCATGAAGGCTCTGGTGTTGGAAAAGAAAGGCCAGTTCACGGAACTCTTCAACGGTTAACAGTAGGTACCTTGTGTTTTGGACTTAATTCTTTTATATTGATAAGAACTTTGCACCTATATGGGTTAAAATGAAAGTCTGTAGTAGATCTGATGTTGAAGACCCTAGACAGTCAAGGGAACTCCTCAATGATTCACAGCAGCTACATTGAGTTAGTGCTTGATTAATTTGTATAGATAAGAACTTTACAAAAAGATACGTTATGACTTGTAGGCAACTTATTGTATTTATTAATTTATTTATATTTATACATTAAAATACTACACAAATACACTTATAGTTTACTCATTTTTGTATTGTCTAGCACACAGCCATACATAACTCATACGAATCACACGAACATTCACTATCCACCACAAATTATATAAAAACATAATTCACGAACATCACCGGGTGACACTCGTAGTATACAGCGGGTCGGTTATAGTTGTTGCTAATGTAGGTATACGCATATTACGTATACCCACATACCACCGCGCCAGCGCATTGACGAATTTGTTACAATGTTCCGAGACCTACCGCCAGTCGTAATTTGTGCACCTCCACGACACTCGCGTTGATTAAAATATTAAAGTAGGTGTTTTATTTACCCATTACCTACAACTGGTGACCCCGACGCAAAAAGCGGATGGATGTCTAGAAGCAGCAGCGAAGACTCCAAAAAATCGCAGGTGACCGAGCGTACACGTGAGCGTCGCCTTAGAATGGCGCAGCAACCGAACCCAGGTCCGGCGACCACATCCATGGCACCAATACAGATGAAGATACCACCTTTCTGGCCTGAAAAACCGGCGATTTGGTTTGCCCAAGTGGAAGGGCAATTTGCCGTTATGAAGGTAACGGATGAAACGGCCAAGTTCTATCATATTTTGGCCACCCTGGACAGACAATATGCCGCAGAAGTGGAGGATATTCTTACCGGCCCACCCGACTACCAAAGGTTGAAGAGCGAGCTCATAAAACGTTTATCAGTGTCTCGAGAGAATAAAGTAAAACAATTACTTATGCACGAGCAGCTTGGTACAAGGAAACCATCACAATTTTTACGGCACCTTCAGCATCTCGCGGGCCCAGATATTCCCGAAGATTTCCTCGGAACAATCTGGAGCAGTCGCCTACCAACAGGTATGCAGTCTATTGTCGCGTCGCACTCGGCGTTGCCGCTGGATAATCTAGCCGAACTCGCCGACCGTATAAACGACATTGCGACGCCGACGCAACAGGTCGCAGCGGCTTCATCATCACCGGTGGATGAGTTGACGCGGCAAGTGGCGGAGCTGACCCGTCAGGTGAGCGCACTCACGGCCCAGGTGAATCGGCAGTCGAGACCTCGCGAACGAAATTTACGACCGCGACATCAGCAACGGAGTGCGACACCGCACAGGTCGCAATCCAGTTATCGACGGTTCCCGATCTGCTGGTACCACTATAAACATGGCACCAAGGCAACGAAATGCATCAAGCCATGTGACTACAAGGCGGAAAACACACCGGGCAGTCAGTGATGGCGACGAACGGCTGCCTAAGTCCTACGGGTCGCCTGTTTATTACGGACCGAAAGACAAATATGCAATTTTTAATAGACACGGGCAGTGATATTTGTGTTTACCCAGTGACCGCGCTAAGTGATCGCCACCATTGTAAAACGTCATATCAGTTAAGTGCCGCCAACGGTTCAAGTATCGATACGTATGGTTATATTCAATTAAACCTAAACATAGGATTACGTCGTGATTATCCGTGGCGTTTCGTCATTGCTGACGTCACGAAAGCTATCATAGGGGTAGATTTTTTATCACACTATCAGTTGATTGTTGATGTCAGCAAACAAAAACTCATCGATACCTTAACCACTGTTAGCACTGTAGCCACTATATATAAATTAAATTGCGATGTCCTAAGTGTAAAAATTCCGACTGTAGGTAGTAGTGAATTTCACAGAATTTTGTCCGAATATCCGGAAATAACACGCCCCGCTGGTATTCCGGGTGTCGTCAAACACAACACTGTACACTATATTCGCACTACACCAAGACCCCCAGTGTCATGCTCACCTCGTCGTCTAGCGCCCGATAAACTCAAGATAGCAAAACAAGAATTTGAGACCATGTTAGCTAATGGCACTGCACGTCCATCTGACAGCCCATGGGCATCACCTCTTCACCTAGTTTCCAAAAAGGATAACGGTTGGCGTCCTTGTGGTGACTATAGGTTATTAAACGCAAGAACCATACCCGACCAATACCCTATTCGACACATACAAGACTTTTCACACAGTTTGTCCGGCTGTAAATATTTTTCAGTGATCGATTTAGTTAAAGCCTATAATCACATACCTGTATTTAAGGACGATATTGCAAAAACTGCAATCACTACACCTTTCGGTTTATGGGAATTTCCATTCATGACGTTTGGTCTAAGGAACGCAGGGCAAACTTTTCAACGATTCGTCGATGAAATGACAAGGGGATTAGATTTTTGTTACCCTTACTTAGATGATTTCCTAGTATTTTCTAGAACAAGCGACGAACACAAAGACCATTTATGGCAACTTTTCACCCGTATGACAAACTATGGCGTACTTGTTAACACCAGCAAGTGTGTCTTCGGCGCGGCACAAGTAACATTTCTGGGTTATCACATCTCAGAAGAGGGTACGAAACCTGTCGAAAGTAAGGTGAAAGCTATTGCCGACTTTCCCGTTCCTAAAACCGTTAGGGAGCTCAGACGATTCCTGGGAATGGTAAATTTTTACCGACGTTTTTTGCCCAACGCCGCACATATACAAGCCCCCTTGAACGCATTGTTGACTGGATCAGTTAAAGCTTCCCATCCCGTCTGCATTACTGGAGATTCCCTTCAAGCTTTTAAGGACTGCAAAAAGAGCCTCTGTAATGCAGCTCTGTTAGCACATCCAGACACAACCGCCAAGTTAGGACTCGTCACTGACGCCTCTGATACGGCGATAGGTGGAGTACTACAGCAGCGTAAAGACGGAGTTTGGCAACCTCTAGCATTTTTCTCGCGCAAATTGAGTCCAGCACAGATCAAATACTCACCGTACGATCGCGAATTACTGGCAATTTACGAGAGTATTCGATACTTCCGCCACATGCTGGAGGCCACCCACTTCACCATCTACACAGATCATAAGCCGCTGTGTTATGCTTTCCATGAGAGAAAGAAGAACTGCTCTCCACGTCAGTTTAGGCAACTAGACTTCATCTCACAGTTCACAACTGATATCCACCACATCTCGGGTAAAGACAATGTTGTCGCTGATACGCTTTCCCGTATTAATGAGTTGCAGATGCCAGTTGACTTGGAGGTCATGGCCAAACTTCAGGCATCAGACCCTGACCTTGCAGCGATCCTTCAAGGTGAAACCTCTCTCAGCCTTAGGAAGACAAAAGTCCCTGGAAGTCATACTGAGCTGTTCTGCGACATAAGTACAACGACTCCAAGGCCTTTCGTGCCCGTGCAATTGCGTCAGAAAGACTTTAACAGTTTGCATTCTCTCAGCCATCCAGGTGCGAACGCCTCAGCCAAACTGGTAGCACAGCGCTTTGTCTGGCCTCTTATGCGCAAAAATTGTCGTGAATGGTCTAAGGCATGTTTAGCATGCCAACGCACGAAGGTAAACAAGCATGTCTCGTCACCTTTAGGGACGTTCGATTTACCTTCAGCGCGTTTTAGACATGTCCACTTAGACCTGATCGGCCCATTACCGCCAGCTGGTGATTATCGATATTGCCTTACACTCGTCGATCGCTTCACGCGATGGGCGGAAGCTGTACCGATTACCGATATCACCGCCGAAACGGTAGCCAAAGCTTTTATATCATCTTGGGTGTCCCGATATGGCTGTCCTTCACAAGTTGTTACTGACCGCGGAAGGCAGTTTGAATCGGCGCTGTTTCAACAACTGTCCAAAATGATCGGTTTCGATCACCGCAGGACAACGGCATACCACCCCCAGTGCAACGGTTTGGTTGAGCGTTTCCACCGGCAGTTGAAGGCAGCAATCACCTGCCATACTGACGCAAATTGGACCGAAACATTACCTTTCGTACTACTCGGCATACGGAGTGTCTTCAAAGAAGACCTGCAAGCTTCATCGGCCGAGCTGGTTTACGGTGAGCCACTGCGCCTCCCTGGCGAATTTTTCGGCAACGACATTACAGGATATACCACCGACATAACCGACTTCTCGGCACGAATGAAGTCCTATGCCGAGAAAGTGCGACCGGTCCCGGCCCAGCACCATTCTACTCGTAGAATCTTTGTTTACAAGGATCTTGCCACATGTAGCCACGTATTTCTGAGGGAAGACATGCTACGTGGTTCACTTCAGCCTGCTTATACAGGGCCACACGAGGTACTGAAGAGGGCTGCCAAATGTTTCGTAATTCTCGTCAAGGGTAAAAATCTGACAGTAAGCATAGACCGCTTGAAACCAGCCTATATATTGTCAGATGATATAACACCACCACAGCGCGTTACACAACCTCCTCAAACAACTCAGTCTCAGTCATTTAACTGTCCAGCACGTCGAGCCACCCAAATAACACGATCAGGAAGGCGTGTACACTTTCCTGATTATTATCGTCCGTAGACACGGCCTCTGGAGGGGAGTGATGTAGGCAACTTATTGTATTTATTAATTTATTTATATTTATACATTAAAATACTACACAAATACACTTATAGTTTACTCATTTTTGTATTGTCTAGCACACAGCCATACATAACTCATACGAATCACACGAACATTCACTATCCACCACAAATTATATAAAAACATAATTCACGAGCATCACCGGGTGACACTCGTAGTATACAGCGGGTCGGTTATAGTTGTTGCTAATGTAGGTATACGCATATTACGTATACCCACATACCACCGCGCCAGCGCATTGACGAATGTCTTACAATGTTCCGAGACCTACCGCCAGTCGTAATTTGTGCACCTCCACGACACTCGCGTTGATTAAAATATTAAAGTAGGTGTTTTATTTACCCATTACCTACAGACTGTCATGAAGGCTCTGGTGATAAAAGTAAAGGCCAGTTCAGGGAACTCTTCAACGGTTAATAGTAGGTACCTTGTGTTTGGACTTAATTCATTTATATTGATGAGAACTTTGCACCTATAGAGTTAAAATGATGGTCTGTAGTAAATCTGATGATGAAGACCATAGGCAGTCGAGGGAACTCCTCAACTATACACAGCAGTCACCTTGCGTTTGTGCTTGATTAATTCGTATTGATAAGAACTTTGCACCTATGTGGGTTAAAATGAAGGTTTGTCGGTCGTGGTCTTCATCATCAAACCTACTGCAGATTTTCATAATAATCCATATGGGTGAAAATTGCTCATCAATATATGTTTAATAATTAAATCCAAATACAAGGAAACTACTGTAAACCGTTGAGGAGTTGACCTGAACTGGCCTTTGTATTCATCATCAGCGCCCTAATGACAGTTACAACCCATTTACCTAAATATAATGTAAAGTTCTTATTAATACAAATTAATCAAGCTCAAACACAAGGTAGCTGCTGTGAATTGTCGAGGAGTTCCCTCAACTGTCTCCCGACTTCATATCTACTCCAGATCATTATTACCTAAATTGTACTGCTTTAAAATACTTAATGAAAATAACTAGAAATGCACTAGTTGCTCGTAAAAATTGTGAAAGTTTTCCTTGATTTCTCTAGTCTTTAATCATCAGATCCTGACCTGGTGACTATGGGACCACCCTTTCAAATAAAACAAGAATTTTGCAAACGAGTCCAGGCGTCTTACAGTAATTGATGAACATACATAAAAATAAACCTCCTCCTTTTTTTTTTTTTTTTAAAAACTTAAATTGCCAAAAGAAAATAATTTTTCTGTTGACAATTTAAATTTTTATAGGATTTTGACATTGATTACTAACTTTTTTATTGCTATTGCCCGAGGTCGAATCCTTTAGTCTCAACGCCCGCGCTGCTGCCGATGACAATAGTATCATACTAAGCAGTAAACGGTGAAATCACGCAGGCATTTACTAACTACTTTCCTCAAACAATCTGCGGAAATCAAACACGTAATTTTCGATTTTAAGTTCAATGACGAATAATGAACAATAATATTTTTCCCGGCGCTATGGCGCTATTACTAAGTAGCAAATAAGATTTTATTTCCAATAACGTGCGGTTGAGTTTACCTTTTTTAATTTACAAAAACATTATAAATGGGGTACACACGTTTATTGTACACACTACGCTAGGATATCTCGATGTTCTTTATGAATTATTTACTGAATGCACTTTTTACTACATAAATCACGCATTTTTATTTAGTAAAGAACACTATAAGTAATTTAAAACTCCAATGGAAAAATTGAAGCGACACTCAGCTTAACTTTCCCGCCAAAACTATAAACCCCGGGTTATAACATCAGGAAAACATTGTTTTATTTTGAGTACGAGGCTTTTTAGTAAATTATATTACTTTGTTTTTTTTTCTTTTTTCTTATTGTGTTTATTATTTTTTTAGTGTATTATAATTATAATGTGGGTTCTGTTTTGGCGGAGTAAACAATTTTTCTTTCTATTTTTATTATTATTATTTATAAACTGGCGCTTGACCGCCATCCCGCCTGATTGTAAGCAGTGATGCGATCATTGATGGTAAAGCGAGCTAGTTTATTAAGAGCCTATTCACTCTAGCCTTGAAGACACTCAAATTGTAGTGTGACGGAAACACCGCCGCTGGCAAATTGTCCCAGTCCCTCGATGTACGCGGAATAAAAGAGGAAGCAAAACGCTTCGTCCGGATCGTAGTGGTTTTAACAACGTGAGGGTGGAAAGTCGCCGTACGACGGGTCGTCCGATGGTAGAACGGAGATGGGGGAATTAAATCATGCAATTCCCTTGCACACTCATCAGAATGCCTGATTAATACCTTAAAAAACCGCTACGCAAAATTCAACCCTTAAAACTGAAACTTAAAATTTAATTATAATATGTATTCGCATACAATCTCTACCACAGAAGTCTATACAAGCAGTGTTAATTGCATTGAATGTAACCGGGGCTGTCCACACAAAACATACAGCGGCGATATCGTGTTTGGACTCATTAGATTGGTTTCGATGAATAGAGTTTAAAAATTTAAAATAAATGGTTAATTAGAAATAAAGTATAAAAACCCCATACGTAAAATTTAACCTCTTTAAATATTCGTAACAATAACTTTGATTTCTTAAACTGACCGATCGACCGGTACGGTATCAGTACCTATTCAGATCAAAATAAGTATTACGAAGTACGAGTAGCTAAATGGATCAACATAAGTCAATGATTTTTGAAATATATTCCGAGCCAAAAGTCTTCGTGCATTTAAAAAAAATCCTTATGGATCCACTAATGCATGAAATTGTTGAAAAAAATATATATAGATCTTACAATGTATGGAGCAATGCGAATATAAAATATCTAGATTAGGTTTAATAACTTCATAATTGATCAACCATTACGGTACAGGCATCGGATCAAAAGAAGTATTACTGGAAGTACGAGTATATAAATGGATCAACACAAGTAATTGATTTCTAAAATATATTCAGAGCTAAAAAGTCCTCGTGGGTTAAAAAAATTTAGCCGTTACGGATCCACAATTGCATGAAATTGTTAAAAAAATTTTATCGAGTATAATGTCCTATCGACGAATATGTTTGGCAACATCGCTTAATCGAATGTGACGTTGCCACTCCGCCCGAGAAATACGCAGCTAGATCAAAGTTATTCCGTGCTAAAGGTGGAGTCTATTGTGTTCGGGATTGCGGCTGGATCAACTATGTGCCCAAAGAGGTGTTTATATATATATATATATATATATATATATATATATATATATATATATATAGATATCCCTTTGGGCACTTTGTTGATCAGACGTGCCGTATAGGGAGTAATTTGTTGATCCATTTTCACTTGTTGATCCGGGGGCCTTTTCTTGATCCGTTGCTATCTGACCATAAATATGTGGCTCCGTTCGGAGCCACATTTGTCACGATGAATAATAATAAGTAATAACAATAATTAGGGGCTGTTTTATACAAATCCACCTTTTTGGCGTCTGACCAGTTGTTGATCCAATTCAAACGGGCCAATCAGGGCGCAGCATTTGCCAAGGGAGTGAAGCGATTGGATAAGCAGCAGTTACTTTTTTATGTATGTTCACCGATAAATCTCAGACGCCTAAACCGATTAACAAAATTCTTTTTATGTTAGAAAAGGTAAACTTTCTAAATGGTCCCATAGTCAGGATCTGATGATGGAAGACTAATAATAATACTTTTATTTACTAAAGAAATCAAGAGGAACTTCCAAAAATCGTAGGGGCGACTAGTGCATTTCTAAGTATCTTCATTAAGTATTTCAGAGAACTACAATTTGATAAAGGTCTGGTATAGCTGATGATGGAGCCGGGAGAAAGTCAAGGGAACTCCTCAATTATTCACAGCAGCTACCTTGAGTTTGTGCTTGATTAATTTTTGTTGATAAGAACTTTACAAAAAGATGGGTTATGACTGTCATGAAGGCTCTGGTGATGAAAAAAAGACCAGTTCACGGAACTCTTCAACGGTTAACAGTAGGTACCTTGTGTTTGGACTTAATTCATTTATATTGATGCGAAATTTGCACCTGTATGGGTTGAAATGAAGGTGTGCAGTAGATCTGATGATGAAGACCCTAGACAGTCAAGGGAACTCCTCAATGATTCACAGCAGCTACATTGAGTTTGTGCTTATTAATTTGTATTGATAAGAACTTTACAAAAAGATGGGTTATGACTATCATGAAGGCTCTGGTGATAAAAGCAAAGGCCAGTTCAGGGAACTCTTCAACGGTTAATAGTAGGTACCTTGTGGTTGGACTTAATTCATTTATATTGATGAGAACTTTGCACCTATATGGGTTAAAAAGATGGTTTGTAGTCATTAGTTGTAGTCAGTAGTAAATCTCATGATGAAGACCATAGGCAGTCGAGGGAACTCCTCAACTATTCACAGCAGCCACCTTGCGTTTGTGCTTGATTAATTCGTATTAATAAGAACTTTGCAACTATGCTCGGTGCCTTTGCTCGGTGGTAGGCCATAACATCGGCTGCCGGCAGAAGTTACCACCCACCAGACAAAATCTTGCCGCCAAGCGATTCGTCGTATACCGGCCTGATTTCTGGTGAAGCCGTACGGAGGACGGGTCTGAGCAGTTGTGTTGCAGTGTGTGCCGGGTACGATGCGCCAAATGTTGTTGTGCCGGGAGTTTGGTCGTGGAGGGTCTCCACATCAATCTCCCTCTGGCGCAGCGTTGTCGACGCCCAACTGCCGTCTTCCTTCCTATTCACTAAGGTTTTTTAAGTGAATGGGCTTAATAAACTAGCGCGCTTTACCATCAACGATTGCATCACTGCTTACCATCAGGCGGAATTGCAGTCAAGCGCTAGTTTATAATTATTAAAAAAAAATATGTCGGCTAAAATGAATGTTTGTCGGTCGTGGTCTTCATCATCAAATCTACTACAGATTTTCATAATAATGCATATCGGTGAAAATTGCTCATCAATATATATTAATTAATTCCAAATACAAGGGAACTACTGTAAACCGTTGAGGAGTTACCTGAACTGGCCTTTGTATTCATCATCAGAGCCCTAATGACAATTACAACCCATTTAGGTGTAAAGTTCTTATTAATACAAATTACTCAAGTTCAAACGCAAGGCAGTTGCTGTGAATTGTCGAGGAGTTCCCTCAACTGTCTCCCGACTTCATATCTACTCCAGATCATTACTAAATTGTAGTGCTTTAAAATACTTAATGAAAATAACTAGAAATGCACTAGTTGTCCGTAAAAATTTTGAAAGTTTTCCTTGATTTCTCTAATTTTTAATCATCAGATCCTGGCCTGTTGACTATGGGACCACCCTTTCAAATAAAACAAGAATTTCGTAAACGGGTCCAGGCGTCTTACAGTAATCGATGAACACACATAAAAAAAGATTGCGACGAATTGTGAACCTCCTCCTTTTTTTGAAGTCGGGTAAACACTTAAATTGCCAAAAGAAAATAATTTTTCTGTTGACAATTCATATTTTATAGGATTTGACATTGATTACTAACTTTTTTATTGCTATTGCCCGCGCTGCTGCCGATGACAATAGTATCATACTAAGCAGTATACGGTGAAATCACGCAGGCATTTACTAACTACTTTTCTCAAACAATCTGCGGAAATCAAACACATAATTTTCTTTTTTAAGTTCAATAACGAATAATGAACAATAATATTTTTTCCCGCGCTATTATAATGTTCTTTCGTTTTTTTCAATAAACAATCTACTACTGTCTATTTGCAAGATAGTCCAAAATTTGAATAAAACCTTTTATTAGTTACCTCCTTGGTATTCCATGTTTCGAATGCAGTTTTTTTTTTTTCGAAAGAAATTCAAACTAGGACGTTGGAACGAAACGCAAACTCCCTATTTCGAAATTGCGGCCGCTAAAGTTGACATTCCATGTGTCTAACGCGTTCCAGTACCTACCACAAACCATTACTATTCATTCATCATATCATTATTATTCTTTGTAAGATCTGTCAATATTTACCTGTGTTAACAAATAAATGATTTAATTTGATTTGATTAGAAAACAGCGCTTTCTTTCGCTAAAATATAACGCGACTAAGCGAAATTATTTTTATAACACACATAGGTATGTAACTTTGAGTAGACTGAGAAATCATCCACCAGATCCACAGATCTTTATTACCTTTATTACTTAGTAAGTAGCAAATATGATTTTATTTCCACTAACGTGCGGTTGAGTTTATCTTTTTTAATTTACAAAAATATTATAAATGAGGTACACATGGTTATTGTACACACTACGCTAGGATATCTCAATGTTCTTTATGAATTATTTACTGAATGCATTTTTTACTACATAAATCTCGCACTTTTATTTAGTAAAGAACACTTTACGTAATTTAAAACTCTAATGGAAAAATTTAAGCTCAGCTTAACTTTTCCGCCAAAACTCCTGACCCGGGTTATAACATCAGGAAAACATTGTTTTATTTTGAGTACGAGGCTTTTTAATAACAATAACTTTGACTTCATACTAAACATAATTGATCGACCGGTACGGTATCAGTACATCTTCAGATCAAAATAAGTATTACGAAGTACGAGTAGCTACATGGATCAACATAAGGCAATGATTTTTGAAATATATTCCAAGCCAAAAAGTCTTCGTGCATTTAAAAAAAAATAGTCGTTATGGATCCACTAATGCATGGAATTGTAAAAAAATATATATAGATCTTACAATGTATGGAGCATTGCGAATATAAAATATCTAGATTAGCTATAGTAAATTCCTATTTGATCAATTGTTACGGTATAGGTATCGGATCAAAAGATGTATTACTGGAAGTACGAGTATATAAATGGATCAACACAAGTAATTGATTTTTTAAATATATTCAGAGCTAAAAAGTCCTCGTGGCTTCAAAAAATTTAGCCGTTACGGATCCATTAATGCATGAAATTGTTGAAAAAAATTTTATCGAGTATAATGTCCTATCGATGAATATGTTTGGCAACATCGCTTAACAGAATGCAACGTTGCCACTCCGCCCGAGAAATACGCAGCTAGATCAAAGTTATTCCGTGCTAAAGGTGGAGTCTATTGTGTTCGGGATTGCGGCTGGATCAACTATGTGCCCAAAGAGGTGTTTATATATATATATATATATATATAGATTATCTAATCGGTTTATGTAAATGAGCACACAGTTTTATCCACACGATCACATAGCTGAAGAATAGATATTCCGATTTTAGAATAATAGTTTTATGCAAGTAGCACACAGATCTACCACTATAACCACGTGATGGTAAAAGGAAAAGAGATAGACAGGGAAAAAGATGGATGGACGATATAAAAAAAGTCGGAGAAGCTATCTGGTCAAGAAAAGCCAAAGACAGAGACGAGTGGAAAAAGCTGGAAGAGGCCTATGTGTCACAGGACACTTTGATCACTGCACAGGATTATCGAAGTGTTAATTTGTAAATTAGGTTAAGTACTGAATGTTAGTTCAGAAATAAAGGCTTTTAAATATCGTCGAGTTAGTATCCCATAACACAAGTCTCGAGCTTATTTGGGGCTAGCTCAATCTGTGTAATTCGTCGATATGTATTTATTTATATTTATTATATTCGATGGGAGAACGTTAAAAACTTCTGTAATAACTTGCAGTTAGAGATGTTGTATTTAAATTAGATGATTAATTGTTAAAGTTTAATCCGTGTACAGTTCGTAATTTTAGTGAATTATTATGACAGGAGAATGCGTAGACCTTGGCATAGGATGAGATACTGATAGACGTAGGCACCTGATTTTGTATTTACTTATAGAGTTCTATATACATAATTAAAAAAGAGTAATCTGACTTGCGAGTGAATTCAAACTCGGACAGACACTTTCCCCTTTATTCATAAACGGCGCTTAAAGTTAACTCGTGATTAGCAATTGTTTAACCATATATTTTTGACGTTTTAACGTCATTTAACTTTAATCACAGTTTATGAATAAGCACCATAGTGTTTAAGGGGTTTAATAATTTTAACGTTTTTGTACATTCGAAACAAATTATTATTAATTACTAGCTTTCCGCCCGCGGCTTCGACCGCGTGGAGTTCGGTTATATCGCGCTTTTTAGATTTCCCTCGGGAACATCATATTTTCCGGGATAAAAGGTAGCCTATGTTCTTTCTCAGGGTCTAAAGATTGTCTGTGCCAAATTTCATCAAAATCGGTTGAGAGGTTTAAGCGGGAAAGCGTAACAGACAGACAGACAGACAGACAGACAGAGTTACTTTCGCATTTATAATATTAGTATGGAAGTATGGATAGTTAAGTGACATGCAAACGTCTGAAATGTATGGTAACACAATCGCTAATCATAAGATTCATAAACGTTAATTACATTCCTTTGGGTTTCTGTATTTAAAATCATCACCAATGAAATGAACAAACAACCGTTTATATGCGGCTTATTAACAGACACAGCTCCTGGTGGTCAATTTGACATTGAGTAAAGTCAAATTGAAAATAACGTGGAATGCTCTCATGTTAATGAGAAGTGCCACCACCCATTAAACAACTACCAATCTTACTCATTACGCATAGAATTCAAAATACAATAATAAATGTGTTTATAGCAAAACGTAAACAAAGCAAGATTAGTCGATTTGAAGGTTACTTAAAAACATTCGATATTTGAAAATAAACTCTGCAATTTGTTATGCACTGCTAGTGCATTTCTATAGTCTTAATTTAGTTTACCAGTGGCTCTGGTTTTTTTTCTTGTTTTTGGCGGGAAAGCTAAGATGAGTGCCACGCTCATTTTTCATTGGACTTTTAGGTTATTTATGGTGTCGTTTACTAAATAAAAACGTGATATATGTAGAAAACTAACTTCAAAACATTGTAATTGAAGTAACACACTACACAAGTAACTACAATCTGAAACATTTCTTAATTATCTGAAGATTGAAGCATATTACTAATTCACTGCTTCATATGTTCGAGAAACTTGTCTTCTAAACAATGTTAATGATGCATTGAATTATATTGTTGAACTGTTAAAACGACAGCCAGTGCTATTGTTAGTGCGTTATGAAATTGCCCGCAGGTTAAGTTAACATTGGTTACAGTCTAGAAAATACACGCCACTATAATTTCATGAGTATAGCGAGAAGTGAAGAAGCGTTTCGCCTCCTCCTTTATATATCGCGGGCCTGGAACAATTTGCCAGCGGCGGTGTTTCCGTCGGACTACAATTTGAGTGTCTTCAAGGCTAGAGTGAATAGGCTCTTAATAAACTAGTGCGCTTTACCATCAACGATTGCGTCGCTGCTTACCATCAGGCGGGATTGCGGTCAAGCGCTAGTTTAAAATTTATATAAAAAAAAAGTTTATAAGTATGCTTTACGAGAGTTACTAAACTAGTACTATTTATTGTGGTCTGATATTCACCCTAAAGCCTAAAATGGAGACGCGCTGTTACTAAATAGTTCTCAAAGGTTGACAATGATTACTCAAGCCCGAAAGAGTTATGCGTATGCTTATGTTAAAAAACCGCATTGTGGAGTATATACTCCAACGAACCACAAAGCGGTTTTACATAAGTTGTTTAAGTTACAGAAGCTAGGAGAGTTATCGGACACATACGTATACTCTCCAATAGCGCCTCAGAGTGGAAGGGCGTGTTAGACTTTTACTTACTAAAACCCAACCGTGTTCCTTTTCACTTGCCTGTAGGCCAGGGCCGAGGCCGGCTCGAGCCTAAGACCAGAATGAAGTAACTGTATGTAATCGCTACACAGTGAGGGTGTAATCGCGCAAGAGATCACGTCTAGGTATCAATGCTTAGTACCTTCCTTCAAAGAGTGGGACTGACAGAGGTTTGAACCTTCTCGAAGAAGGAGGCGTTGAGGAGGCAACACATAAAATGGTAGTGGACATTTGGGGTCGCGGGCACACGTATGTACTCTGTGCACCTATCAAGTGACCCCAGGGAAGACGGTGGCACAGTGATCACTTACAGCCGGACACAGTAAGACTAGGGGAGGCAGTCTCTGGGCAGACTAGCCTTTACAGTCTGCCCAGGGATGTGCCTTTACAGGCGTTGCGCAGGAGCGGTTCCTGAACTGGTCTCTGAAGAGGAACCGATACCAAACGTACCTATGTGCGGATGGTGTGATCACCGGGGTGGTTTTAGTGAGGTAAAACTCCCACACTCCCCAACCTCGATCCCCGGGGGGTGTAAGTTTTTGAAGGTTTCTCCCGAAAACAAAAACAAAAGTTATCAACGCTGCTTCCTACGGATTACTGACGTTGCGCAGTTCCGCAATTGCTCTTTGAAGAGGAATCCCTATGTGCGGATGGTGATCACGGGGTAATTTTTCTGAGTTAAAAATCGGATGCCTTTTGAAGGTTTAACCCCAAAACAAAAAAAAAGGTATTAACGCAGCTGACGTATCAGCTAGATGAGCGTCCAGCACATCGCACCGAAGGCATGACTTGTGGTATGTGTCAACAAATATTCTGAAATCCTTCAGAAACGCAGAAATGGCTCAAGCAGTCTAAGGTGGGTAAAATGACCCGGGACGACCGCGAGTTGAGGGCCACGCGCGCTTCTTAGTAATGTCAGGATGTCTTCTTCTTCTTCAGCCTATAGTGGTCTACTGCTGGAGAAAGGTCTCTTCCAAGGCTTTCCACGATGACCGGTCTTGTGCTGCCCGCATCCATCGGCTTCCCGCGACATGTCATCGGTCCAACTTGTTGAGGACCTCGCTACGCTGCGTCTTCCTTTACGTTGTCGCCACTCCAGCACCTTACTGCCCCATCGGCCATCGGTTCTACGAGCAATGTGCTTCGCCCACTGCCACTTCATTTTAGTGACTCGAAGAGCTAATGCTAAGCTAAGTAATGTCAGGACTAACTGGTGGGACCCATTAGGGCTGATGTATGATAGGGCTGTGGATTGTTTGAAAGAGTTACCGTGGTCCCTGGTACATGCAACTGATGGAATACAAGTAGGTTGTGGTCAGTTGAAATCTGGCAATCTGGCATGGCCTATGTGTTTCCCACAAAAAAAAATATGACTTAAAATCTTTCGCTCTTTCGATACCCTTCCCCAGTCAGGTGACGAAAATCGGATGATGTGTCACCCTTTTCAAAATAATACTTATATAACAAAACATCAATGAACATTGTTTACTTCACCCACAAATACCCGTCATGACTATTACAGCTAACGTGCCAAAATAATCAGCTGGCAGTGCTGACTCCTATAAACCGCGCAGATAAAGAAAAGATCTGTAAATGGCGTCCGCTCGCATGCGTTCTCAGTCACTCTCTATCGCTGTCTATAGTCACACAGTGAAGTAAGCGCTGCAAAAAAAAATCATCGATCAGGAATTCAGGATTCGCTTTCCAAACTACTGAAGCTACTTTGATGCACTCCGAGTTATCGTTAATTTCGTTCCGCTAAAGTCCCTGTTATTTCGTTCTTTTTGTTGATATTGTTCTTTTTGTTGAGTTTGAACAATCAAACTCAACAAAAACAGCGATATAAACAAACACAGCAACAAACAAGTAAAATGTCAAATTTACGTTATAAATAACAATATTTACAATGTAACTTTGACATTTTATTATCTTAGCTTTTGGTTTGTGATTGAACAATGGCATGTTTTGTCAACAGTACCATAAGTATCCGCCGCCATTTTCAGATCTTTCCTTTATCGGCGCGGGTTATACCTACCATTTCACTGTGTAGTCAAAAAAGTAATAAAACACATCTAACAGGGGCGCCAGACTGATAAATTGGCTCAGATTATAAATAATACAAAAAATAACAATATAAAATGTTAGTAATGGGTTACGTTGCCAAAGCCTTTTTTATTTAGTGACATGATATACATTATTTATTATGGAGCTTATTCAGTAAAATGAATTACAGTTATAAACTAGAATGTATTTGTTACATAGGTCACTGCATAATTATAATACTAACATAATACATTACAATAAGTCTCCAAATTCCCACTGTTGGGAAACGGACCTTCTCTATCACCATAGACGTATTGTCATACAATATTACATACAAAGAAAGAAAGAAATATTTTTTATTACGCAGAAAGAAATCACACATTACAAGGAAATAATAATAATAAAAATGACAAAAAATAATAAACTAAAAAGTCTCGTATTCAAATACAAAAACTTATAATCAATGTTGACTTCATGTCAAAACCAGGGTCATAGACAACACACATTATTTGACAATTGACATTAGATCCGTCTACTATCCGTGATGCGCCCGCGACTCTGGCAGATGACAACAAACTAAGACTCTTGCTTCTCCAAATCTACTTTTGGTACATTGGCAAAATAGTGGACATCGGCTTCACTTGCCATAAATAAAAATAGAATAGAATAGACAAGAAACTAAACAACAACAATCAAACAAATATAAAAAGAGAATTGCAGAGTGGAGAAAATAACCAATTGTGTTACAGAATAAATAAAACTTAAGCCATGCGCCGCTTGTATGCAATAAAAGGTCATATATACAAGGTGTATGTAATTGTATACATTGATGACGTTTTTGGGTAAAAGGTGTTAATTAGTTATGACTTTATTTACCATTCTTATCATCCCGTAATTCCGGCGACGTGACTGTTGTAAGGCATTCCCAGTGATATTATTTTTATCTCCGGTGATTTCGCTCTCATCTGAGTGCCTAAACACACTGTTATTTGTATTTTAAAGGCTTATTTATTTGCTAACGTTCGTGAGATGCCAAATTACTTGCGCGGTTAGGACTTATACAGACTATCGACTTTAAATTTTCAGCTGAAAAATGAATTTTTGAGTTTTTTGTGGACCTTTGTTCGCTAACTTTTTTTTTGTTTTACAGTGGTCTCCATCGGTGTTGTTAAGCTACGCTTGTCGCGGCCGGCCTGTGGAGAGCTGACCATCGTTACGTACCGATACCACAACATAGCTCGGAAAGCACGTTAAACCGTAGGTCCCGGCAGTCATTCGTGGATTGTTAGTCAGATACCCGAAAGTTTGACCACCAGTCTTACCAAGATGTATCGTATTATCCAGTAACTGGGCAGTGGAGGTTAGATAGGCGGTCGCTTCAATTAACTTATAATTGGCTTATTAACTATGATATACCCTCGAGTTGATTTTAAACAGCCAGTCTTTGCTTTGTTTGAGTAAGTTGGAAATATATGGAGCCTTAACTCCATATATTTCCAACTTACTCAAACGTATCGCATGATTGACATAGTCAAATGCTTTGGTCATATCCATGAACAAAGCAAAGACTGTTACGCTTTGGATTTAATTATATCGTATCTAAATAACAGAACACAAATAACTGAAGTGAGTAGAACTTGCCCTCACACCAAAGAAGAAAAAATGTTTAGTTCTACCCCTAGGAGATTTAAGATTGGAGTGCCACAAGGCAGTGTTGTGGGACCATTTGCCTAAATCGACAACTGATAAACTGATATTATTCACAGAAGACTTTACAATTGTCTACAATGATCTGCTGCTTGTGCTGCAATAATGAAAATATTTAAATACCTATATAAATACCAATAAATAATATAAACAAAACACTGTTTATTTTCTCTCGAATGTTAGGTGCTTAAAAGTATTTGAGAACGAGAAAACCATTTTTAAGTTTATCACTGCTTAAACACACTGGCGCATATTGTCATCTGTAAATTATACTTAAACGTAGATTTTTAAAATAAACTTTTGCTAAACAAACTTATATATTTTATTTATTTTGCGAGATGTATGCAGAGTTTGTGACTGGTTGATATCCGTCAACGTACCTCATCCCAATCATCATAAATGTTCTGTATATGTTGTCAAAAAAGGTAGTCTTTCCACGTTGGTTAAGGCTTATCACATATATGTTGCTTCTCATTTAAGATATGGTATTATCTTTTGGGGTAATGTTACTACTAACTGGGAGAAAAAATCTTTAAATGTCAAAAAAGATGCATTGGTGCGATATACCTACAGTCCACAAAAAATTGGGAGCTCTAAGCAATCTTTTACAAAGCTAAAAATACTTACAGCACCATCATTGTATATTTTTGAAATGGCCCTTTTTATCAAGAAACATCTACATTTGCAGGAAATAGTGTCGAGGTCACGCGACAGGACGAGGCTATATTACAGAAAAACTTTTTTACTAAAACAACTGACTTCCAAAAAACACTACAAAGTAAAGAAAAATAAGTAATTCTAAATTACTTCTTAATTAATTACTTGTTTAAGACATCTGGAGTTCATGAGAGTCATCCTAGATGACTCTCATGAACTCCAGATGTCATCAACATTACACACATACCATTGAATATAGGTCATCATCATCATCCCAGCGTTAATCCCAGTCGCATCCGAAGCCTTTTCAGCTTTGGAGTCTGGGGTTCGTCTTACCAGTCCAACTGCTGATATGGCTAAACTTCGACATTTTCTATGAAGCGACTGCCGTCTGACCTCCACAACCCGAAGGCGACATCGAAGCATTGCAGTTAGACAAATTGTAGGACTTTTGAGGGCTCCAACAACCCGTAAGGACTGCCACTAGATGTTCGTAGGGCAACCGGGACCAACGGCTTAACGTGCTTTCCGAGGCACGACCAGTACAAATATTCATATTCATGCATACAAATACTTGCACTGTGCGGGGATCGAACCCGCGCCACCTTGCGCAGCGGCCGCGTCCGCTACCGCTACGCCACGGAGGCTGTCGAATACCATTGAATATAGGTGTATAGTTGAATCAAGTACTGGAAAAATGTTTACCAAATATAACAACTAATTCGAAACTGTTGTTCATATGTCCAAGCCTTAATATAACGATAAAATAAGATTAACTTTGACAGATTTTGATGATTAATACTGAAGAACACGAAGGTTTCAATAAATTATGATTATTAATGTTTATGTCTTTAATTTATCTAGCTCACTTCAAGACCTCTCTCTTATACGTATGAGACACTTATTGTGTTTGCAGACAAACGAATGATTGTGTCCTAGAACAATAATGGTACAAAATAATCGTTGACTTGTTACTCATCGATTATGGGTGGTTAGCTTCTTTGCCCACTTCAGTGAGACACTAAGTACTTTATGATTTTTATCTATGACATAATTTATTTGGATTTTGCGTTGTGCTAACTGCTATAGGTAATGTCTTATAATATCTGCAGCTCAACATACTTAGGTACGGCTTCCGAGAAAAGCGGTGCCCGTCATATAGCGTCGCTATTTACCGGCGAATGACTTCAACTGCATTTATGAAAGTAAATTGGTGTGTTTTTCTAGAGTGCTATGGTGCTAGAATGATATAAATAACTTGAAGTTAAGCTCCGATAGCATCATTTTCATGATAAACGCAATTTCGATTGTTATGTGGTGGCCACCGCTGTCCCAAAAAACCATAGCATTAGCTCGTTATCACTTTTTTGGTAGGTTGCTCATCATCTGTTCTCTCTGGATCAACTGTTTAATGTGTTCCGAGGCACGAAGGGCCGAGACCCCTTCGTATGTAAATATCCATTCATCTACAAAACAACCGCAGCAAGCGTAGATGGACCTGGTCGATCAACCCGTGTATTTGTCATTACTTAGCCAAAAGTCCCTTCTATGATGAATACTAACAGAAGAGAGACGGAAACCCTCACCGAAAGGTACTTATGATTCACATACATAACCAGCCTATAATGTTCGCACTCCTGAGACACAGGCCTACTCTCGATGAGAGAGAGTGGGCCGTAATCTACCTCGCGGTTTTGAGAGCAGTGCTGTTGAAATAATTTACACAAAGTAAAGCGCTTGACGGGGTTCGAATCTACGACCTACAACTTGGAAGTCGCTGCCGATACCACTAGGCCACCGCTGCCATGATTCACATGAATTAAAATAATCCGCCATTTATTTACGTCCGAGGAAAAAATGCTCAGAATATCATATATAACTAATCTTGAGAACGAAATATGCGTTAATCAACTCAATGCCTCGTTATTAGGCCCTTACCCCTACTTTATAAATATTTAGCCGATGCTACATACATTAACACGAAGAGAAAATATTATCTGTGAAATTCCACAAGTCCACTGGCTCGATAATCTCACATGCCATTTGCATTTTAAATATAATAACGCTAAAGATGCGTAGGTACTAAATAATAAGATTGCTTTTCTATTTGAGCCGGACAACGCATTCGTGAAGAACTTGGCAATGTTGCAAGGACGCAGATTGTGTAATAATGTGACAAACATTCTGTTTTTCCAATTGTAAAGGTAAAAAAAATTACATTTTTGTGTTTTTTGTTCAAGGTTATTTTTGTCATTGAGCTGCTGGATCGTTTACTTGTGGCGCAGTGTTGCGTGATGTGAATACTCATATTAAAAAGTGGACCGGGCTGTGAAATAAATGTGAAGATGTACCTGTTGACACATAATATATGACTTTTACCACTTACTTCTTTTTTCGTTGCCATTATTTCTAAGACTGCTGGTCAACCTGTAATTTGACCGTGTATCATCATCATCATCATCATCCCAGGCGTTAATCCCAGTCGCATCCGAAGCCTTTTCAGCTTTGAAGTCTGGGGTCCGCTTTTACGAGTCCAACTGCTGATATGGCTAAACTTCGACATTTTCCATGAAGCGACTGCCGTCTGACCTCCACAACCCGAAGGCGACATCGAAGCATTGTAGTTAGACCAATTGTAAGACTTTTGAGGGCTCCAACAACCCGTAACGACTGCCACTAGATGTTCGTAGGACAACCGGGACCAACGGCTTAACGTGCTTTCCGAGGCACGACCAGACCAGTACAAATATTCATATTCATGCATACAAATACTTGCACTGTGCGGGGATCGAACGCGCGCCACCTTGCGCAGCGGCTGCGTCCGCTACCGCTGCGCCACGGAGGCTGTAATTGAACATGTAATTTGACCGTGTATGTCTGAGACTATTGTTACCTAAGTGTATAAGATTTATTGTACTTACATTGAAGATTTCGGTGCATCATAATTAATAAATAATAAAAATATGTGTACAGTATGTAATTAACGCACACCCCAATTAGAATCTTCATCAACAACCTTTTTATCGTCCCACTGCTGGGCACAGGTCTCCCCTCATACAGAGAAGGATTGAGCGTAATCACCACGCTTGCTCAATGCGGGTTGGCGATTTCAGACTTAAAGTCCAGGTTTTTTCAAGATGTTTTCCTTCACCTTTTAATCAGTCATTTGTGTCCAAGATATACTTAGAAAGTACATATAACTTAGAAAAGTTATATTGGTACTTGCCTGACCTGGAATCGAACCAGCACACTCATACTTGAGAGGGTGGTGTTTTAACCCCTAGGCCACCACGACTATTAGAATATTATGTTATAATTATAATACATACACAGAATCTTTAATTTAACATGAATCATCATCATCTCAGCGTATAATCCCGGTATTATCCGCGGCTTTCGCGTTAGAGCCCGGGGTCCGATGCATCTATATTGTTATTTATTAAATTAGTTATGCCAATTCATGAAATATGAAAACCTCAATGTTCTTGGAATAAGGTACTTTTTCTTTATTTTGTATTGAATGATTAAGTTTGCACGAATATAAGTAAAACTGCGATTTTAAAAGTCTTTACAAAAAACTGGGTTAATATGACAATAATTTCCGTAGTTTAAATTATTTTTGGGATAAAAATTACCTATATTAAAAATATTATAAACCGATTCAGTAAATGTTTCTGAAAAACTATTTTTAGGAAGTGCGTTAATTCATTTACATGTTGTATATTACTCGTAGAATTAGTACAGTAAATCTCCTTAGAAACTGTCAAATTTGCACTTAGATGTAAATAAAGTGTCTTGGCACATTCCTCCGGACCAACTAGGATTGTTCTCAAACATTTACCTTATCCCTATCCATACTAATATTATAAATGCGAAAGTAACTCTGTCTGTCTGTCTGTCTATCTGTTACGCTTTCACGTCTAAACCACTGAACTGATTTTATTGAAATTTGGTACAAAGATAGAGTTGACCTTAAGAAATAACATAGCATAGTTTTGATTTCGAACTTTTGAAGAGTTCTCTTGGAAACTCGTGTTTATATCGCATAACCGAACTTCACGCGGGCGAAGCCGCGGGCAGAAAGCTAGTAATTTATAAACAAATACATATAAAATACTAGCTTTCCGCCCGCGTGTAATTCAGTTATATCGCGTATTTTAGATTTTCCTCGGGAATATCAAATTTTTGAATAAAACGTGGCCTATAAATAAATAAATAAATCTTTGTTTATTTCGGACATAAAAATCCATAGAGTGTTAGTATGTACAAAGAAAAACAAAACTTATTGCCTAGTGTTAGTAATTATTAAAGTGTGCACAAATTTTTGAATTATTGTAGCCGAAGCTCTCAGCTACAGTTTTCAGGATGCTGTTCCGACTGTCCCTCACTCTTCTCAGCAACGACGCGATCTTTTTGCGTATAATAGCATAAAAACCGTCGGTACGGGCTTGCGCAAACATTTCCGACGCACTACAGTAACGAGGTAGTCTCAACAACATCCTGAAAGCATTATTATATTGGACACGCAGGACGTCCAGCGATCTTTTAGTACAATTGACCCACAGATTGCCCGTGTACAGACTTTGACAATAAGCTTTGAACAGTGTTATTTTTACTTGGTCTGTACATCGGGCAAATCTACGGGACAACATATTACTCCGGACCGCAAGCGCCCTGCGCTCCCTTTCAATATCTGCATCGTCCTTGAGATCAGCGGTAAGAAGATGCCCTAGATATTTAAAAGTCCTAGTTTATGTCCTTTCTCAGGATCTAACGATTGTTTGTGCCAAATTTTATCAAAATCGGTTGGAAGGTTTAAGCGGGAAAGCGTAACAGACAGACAGACAGAGTTACTTTCGCATTTATAATATTAGTATGGATAAAGTGTGTTAGGAAGTGATTGTGTGTGGGTGAGTGTCTGTGTTTCAGATTCTTTGTAGACACTTCAGACAATCACTTGCAACATTTTTGCATTGCTTTCGGGTAAGTTAACAAAAATGTACGTAAAACAGCATCGTAACGTTTATTGTAAGCCCATAAACTCAGTATTCAATAATACAACTTTTAAAATAATGTAAGACATATCACATTTTATTAAAAAAATCCGTTCCCCATAAATAATAATCGGTCAGTTGCCATCATCTAAGGAGGATGAGATTAGCAGTGCCAAGTTGCTGCTGTTTTCGACGCTCGGGAAAGGTAGCCAGATGCCGTCTCGTCGAAGGGATGGTACAGAGAAGAGTTTCCAGGACATCGTGACGTTTTTGAAGGAGACCGACCGAGATTGAGGGACGACGTGCCTGAATTCGTGGCGAAGGATTTGCACAAGCTGCTTCCCGTCACATTCGACCACGTAGACGTCACAAGAATGTTGAAGGACATTACACTCCTGAAGCAAAGCCAGGTCTGCCTAACAACACCATTAGCGATCTATTGTTATTGCGCAATGCAATTTCTGCAAGTCACCTACCAATGCCGCAAATGTGAAAACGCTCGCGGAGCACAAAACGCCTCCATCTGCAGTTTCGAGTCAGCCGGCTCGAATGCGTCACATGTACCGCGGCCGTCCCTGCCTCGCCATAGGTGAAGACGATGACTTGTGTAGGTTCGGTGACTCCCAAACGAGCCTACGCAGCAATTTTAGCCGCTAAAACGCCTGTTGATTCACAAAACTCGCAGGTAAAAATAGCGGATAAAACAAAAGGGGGTAAACGGAGCCTGTCAAAACCAAAGCAGGTTCTGAAAAGGCAAGGTCCAGGAAAGGACACGTGCGACAAGGTTGGGTTCATTACGGTAGAAAGGAGGAAGAAGAAGCCCCGTGTCGGAATCAGTGCGGTAGGTACAGCTCTGACTGGACCCAACATGCTCCTGCGTCCAGCAGTACCGACGACGCTGCTCTATGTGTCCAGACGGCACCACTCCACGAAGATTGAGGATATCGTGTAGTATTTGCGCCTCAAGACCAATTGGACTTTGATGGTTGAGAGGCGCGTCACAATACGAATTTCAAGTCGTTCGTGGTGCGTGTTCCGAAAAATTATCTCGAGAAGTTCCTCAAAGAAGAGTTCTGGCCGAAAGGTGTTATGGACCGCCGGCCGGTTTCGTGGCCAGCTACGTGACACCAGTCAGCGAAACCCGACGCCGACACTTAGTGTAGTGTACTAATGTTATATGTATTTATAGTATTTTAAGCTTTTATGTTATAGTATTGTTTGTATATGTTTATTTAGGCCTTGATGCCTGAAATAAATGGATAAATAAATAAATATAATAATTAACACACGAGCGTTTGACTTTCCACAAAATGATGTCTATAACCTTCGCCAAAATAATACTTTAATTTTGAAAACGGATAAGCATTTTAAATAAAGACTACAAATGAAATAAAACAGGCGTTCATTCATGCGATTAAAACCCAGCAAATAAAGCAATAAGCTACGGGTGACGTCATTGCGTGCGCGTTGGTTGTCGCTGAAAACCAGCGCTGGGCTCTGTTTTCATAGTGTCGCAGCATAATGTTGAGTGATAGCCGTTTTGTGTGGTTGTGACGCATGTCTCCTCAAACATTTCTTAACTTTTTTTGTGTTTTTGTACATTTTTGCGTCATGTTTACTGCAAATAAACATATTATATTCCTTTATTCTTAAAAACGGAAATAACCAGCTTTTACATTTTTAAAACAGCGCACAGAAAAAAAGAAAAAGGCTTTCATTGAGACGCTTAAAGGTCAAAATATATAAAGAAAACCCCGTTCGACCAAATAAAATATGACATTTCACAAAATCATCATAGTTACAATACTAATGAATTTTGAAATAATGATTTTTTTCCGCGAATTAATTACAACTTACCCAAAAATTTGGTGATTTTTTAAAAACTGACAATACCCATTTTTGACGGTATTATTAAGAGCGATGCGACGCCCCGCGTGTCGCGTGTCCTGCCCCCTTTCATCCGCGCACGTATTGCCTACCGCACATGTATTAAGTTACCTCATTTTGCGAAATAATACATTTTTTTTAAGTTTAGCCCGGCTTTGTAGGCATTAGTAGAATAAGTTATCGATACCTAACAATGCCTTCATGGATCGGACAGGGTTTTCTTTACATATTGTATAGGTACTCATTTGTATTCGCCCGTGGCGCCCTCTAGGCCCCGCACTATTTAAACAAACTTGACTAGACCATACCTCACTATTATTTTTAGCCTGGAGAAAATTCCTTGAAAATTTATTTTGATTCGCGTAACTATTTTTAAATGAATATAAACCGCACCAACAAACATACATTCCGATAACACAGTAGATCTGGCTTACGTAAAACGCGAAAGATTTATTTAGGCTAAAATTTAATTGTTAGTGGATTTTTAATTTAATGGCACTTAGCGTCCGTTTTATTTAAACTTTGGACAACGCTACGGAAAACTGAATATTTCTTAATGCGGGGATACGTTGTTTTTATTGCTGTGTTGATCCTGGAAACCGCTGAAGTGCGCGGGCGCAGATGAAGAAGCAATAAAGTGTCGGCTAGTTTAGTGTCATACCGACCCTCAAAAGTTATACATCTACAGGGATTTACGGACTATCGTAAAAAATGGAGATTAAGCATTATACATTATTATTTTTTTATTTAAAATTAGTCAAGAATACTAGCAATGAATGGGTAATTTGAGCTATAAAGTAAATTACCAGCTCATAAAAATAAAGCTATAAAGTCTGACAATGACTCGAGAAAATACAATTTTGAAACGATGTGTGCTCCTTAGTAAAGGACTTCGTCCGGACATTGACTCACAGAAACTTATTAATAAAATACATTATGACCGATTAAAACATCAGTTAAATTTTTATACACCCCTTTTAATAAACAATGACGTGAAAATATCTAATCTTGAGCTAGTTGTGTCCACTATACGACGGGATGTGACGTAGAACACACGTCACGTCATAAATAGTGTACCTCCCACATCGTCACATGACGAACTAAAGAAGGTTACACATTTGTTTTCCATTGGCTAGAGGCGCGGCTTTGGCTACGATTCAATTTAAAGTGATTATGTTTTCAAACAATTTATTAGTCAGTTTGTTTATAAGCGACTTGAATGTGAAGGTTTTAATTTTTTTTTAAATAATTATAAACTAGTGCTTGACTGCAATCCCGCCTGATGGTAAGCAGTGATGCAATCGTTGATGGTATAGCGCACTAGTTTATTAAGCCTATTCACTTAAAAAACTTTGGAATAGGAAGGATGACGGCAGTTGAGCTAGGTGATGCAATGTTAAACCCAAGATCAACACGACCAAATGATGCTGCGCTAGAGGGAGATTGATCTGGAGACTCTCCGCGAATAAACTCCCGACACAACAACATTTGGCGCATCGTACCCGCCACACATCGCAACACAACTACTCAGATCCGTCCTCCGTACGGCTTCACCAGACATCATCAATCGCTTGGCGGCAAGTTTTTTAGTATTTGTCTGGTGGGTGGTAACTTCTGCCGGCAGCCGATCGACAGCGAGAGTCACCGAGTCTTTCGCTTTTGAAATAACTAGCTGTTGTTTTTCGTGCATCTCAGGAAATGCTTCGGCATGTACGAGTGTATATTGACTGTTTACAGAATAGACTCATAATCTCGGCGTTAATCCCAGTCTCATCCGTAGCGTTTTCAGCTTTGGAGACTGGGGTCCGGTTTACCAGCCCTAACTGCTGATTTTGGCTAAACTTCGATATTTTCCGTAAAGCGACTACCGTCTGGTCTGGTCCGTCTTGAGGGCTCCAACCAACCCGTAACGACTGCCACTAGATGTTCGTATGGCAACCGGGACCAACGGCTTAAAGTGCTTTCCGAGGCACGACCAGATCAGTGTAAATATTCATATTCATGCATACAAATATTTGCACTATGCGGGGATCGAAACCGCGCCTCCTTGCGCAACAGCCGCGTTCGCTACCGCTACGCCCTGTCTTTTACAGAATAGACTATTAGCTT